>PVLC010031270.1:6947-19010 GCA_004027655.1 Graphiurus murinus
TTTATAGCAGCTCAATTCACAATAGCCAAACTATGGAAGCAGCCAAGATGTCCAACCACAGATGAATGGATTACAAAACTATGGGATATGTACACAATGGAATTTTACTCAGCCATAAAGAAGAACAAAATCATGTTATTTGCAGGGAAATGGATGCAACTGGAAAACATTATGTTAAGTGAGATTAGTCAGTCACAAAAAGTAAAAAAAAAAATATGTTCTCCCTAATATGCAGATGCTAGGAAGAAGATGGAGCATAAGAGTGCCTCCAGATGGAAAAGGAGAGACCCTCAATAAACAAAGAAGGTGATTTATCCGAAAGGGATGGATGGGGTGGGGTTCACCCTAATGCACATCAAGGTTACTCACCAAACTGAACTTGAGAGGGACGGAGGGCGAGGGAGTGGGGTGGGAATTTAGGGAAGGGGTCAAATGAGAAATGTGTGCATATATGCTTTTATCAGCTTGTACCTAACAAAGATATATGCTTACAACGCACGAATAATAAAAAAAAAATTGGTTTCCACATATTCTTGTTACTACTTAAAAATGGGATTTATTTTTTGTCTGTTATTATGTATTCTATAAAATTTTTGAATTACCTGCTAAAATTAAAAATTGTTTTTTCTTTGCTTTAAGATTTCGTTTTAGATGGGCGTGGTGGCGCATGTTTGTAATCCCAGTACTTGGAAGGCTGAGACTGGAGGATCAAGTTTGCGGCCAACGTCAGTTACTTAGTGAGGTTCTCCACAACTTAGTGAGATCTTGTTACAAAAATAAAGAATTAAAAATAGGAGCTGGGCATGGTGGCGCACGCTTGTAATCCCAGCATTCGGGAGGCTGAGACTGGAGGATCCGGGTTTGAGGCTAGCCTCAGCTACCTAATGAGGCACTCCGCAACTTAGTGAGACCTGGTTTCAAAATAAAGAATAAAAAATAGGTTGGGGGGTATAGCTCGAAGGTAGAATGTCCCTGAGTGCAATCCCCAGTACTGAAAAAAAAAAAAAAAATAGGGCAGTAGGTGTAGCTCAGAGGTAGAATGCCTCTGGGCTCAATACCTAGCACCCCCCCCGCCGCCCCCAGAAAAAAAGAATCCTTTTTGACAAAGCAGCCAAAAACATACACTGGATAAAAAGACAGCCTCTTAAACAAATGGTGTTGGTAAAACTGGTTAACCATATGCAGAAAAATGGAAATAAACCCTAATTTCTCATCCTGCACAATATCAATTCAAGGTATATCAAATACCAGGAAATCAGACCAGAGACCTTGCAGGTTTTTGAAGAGAACTTCAGCATGTAGGCAGAGATAAAAACTTTCTCAACAAGAACCCAAGGTACAAGCAATTCAAAGGGAGATCAATACTTGGGATTGTACAGAAAAAAAAAAAAAAAAAAAAAAAAAAAAAAAAAAAAAAAAAAAAAAAAAAAAAAAAAAAAAAAAAAAAAAAAAAAAAAAAAAAAAAAAAAAAAAAAAAAAAAAAAAAAAAAAAAAAAAAAAAAAAAAAAAAAAAAACTATAAAGAATATAAACAGAGAGCCAACTGAATGGGAGAAAATTTTTTGCTAACATCTCCTCTGATAGAGGATTAATATCTAGAATATACAGAGAACTAAAGAAACCCATCAGTAAGAAAACAAATAACCCAATCAAAAAATGGACAAGTGAACTAAATAAAAACTTCACAAAAGAAGAAATACAAATGGACACTAAATGTATGAAAAAAATATTCAAAAACATGAACGAGCAGAGAGATGAAAATCAAAACTACCCTCAGACTTCAATTAACACCAATTAGAATGGCAATCATTAAAAACACAAACAACAATAAATGCTAGTGAGGGTATGGAGAAGTGGGAACTCCAATACATGTTTGGTGGGGTTGCAAATTAGTGCAACCACTTTGGAAAACAGTATAGAAGATCCTCAGATGAATGTGAATGAACCTATGAGCGAGCAATACCACTTCTGGGTATCTACCCAAAAGAATAGAAACCAAACTACCAGACTAACGCATGCTTATCTATATTTATAGCCACACAATTCACAATTGTCAAACTATGGAACTAGCCAAGAGGTCCATCAATAGATGAATGGATTACAAAACTATGGGAGATGTATTCAAAGGAATTTTACTCAGCCATAAAGAAGAACAAAATTGTGTCATTTGCAGGGAAATGGATGGAAATGAAAAACATTATGTTAAAATGAGATTAGCCAGTCACAAAAAGTAAAAAATAATAAAATGTTCTCCCTAATATGTGGAAGCTAGGGAAAAAGTGGGTCATAGAGGGACTCAATATGAAGAAGGAAAAACCTTAGATAAGCAAAGAAGTTGACCTAACTAAAGCTGATGGGGGAGTGATAGGGAAACACCCCAATGCACATGATATACATTCGCAAACATATCAAAGTCAAGCACTAAACCTAACACAAAGGGGGGGAGGAGGTTGGGAACTGTGAAAGAGTTAAATGAGGACTGTGTATGCCTCTATCAGCTTGTACCTCAT
Organism: Graphiurus murinus; assembly: GCA_004027655.1. Lineage (NCBI taxonomy): Eukaryota > Metazoa > Chordata > Mammalia > Rodentia > Gliridae > Graphiurus > Graphiurus murinus. The sequence goes on from PVLC010031270.1 coordinate 9,457, forward strand.
TAAGATGTATAATCACAAAACACCAATAAAAAATTTTTTTAAAAGATTCTTTGATATTATTTCTGCTATTTGAAAAAACGATCATTTTATTTCTTTCACATTTATATATATATTCCATTTACTTTACTTGTCTTAAATTTGCAGTGATTGGAAATTAAAGTATTATGTTGAACAAGGACTATGATATTGAACATCTTTGTCTTACTTTCACTTAAGAGTACAGCATTTCAGTCTTTCACTCTTAGGTATGATGTTGGTTTTAGAATTTTTAAAATGTTATTTTCAAGTTGAGGTAGTTCCTCTATTTTCCTAATTGCTTAAAACTATTCTGTTTTTTAGTCATAAATTGATAGAGATAAAATATTTATATTTATCAGCATCAATTTATATAATTATATAATCGTTTTTCAGTTAGTTATAATACTTTATATTGATTGATTTTAGGATGCTTCAATAGTTTTACATATCTGGAGTAAATCACACTTTGTTATAAGTTATACATATTTTATATGTTTTTATTCAACTTCCTAATATTTTATTGAAGATTACATCTAGATTCATGACCTGCCCTTTTAAAAAACTGTTTTCACTGTAGTCAGTCACTTTTTGATTTTGACATCAGGAAAATCCTGGTCTCATAGAATAAGTTAGAAAGAATTCTCTTCTTTCATATGTTCCAGAACATAATATGCAAAATGTTCTAATTAAGAATATGTGTGTGAGATTGACACAGTAGTGCATGCCTGTAATCCTACTACTTGGGATGCTGAGACTGGAGGATTATGGATTCATCACAGAGTAGATTAACAAAACCTTGTTTCAAAGTGAAAGATATTGGGAGTGTAGCTCAGAGATAGAATCCCCCTGGGTCCAATCCCTAGTACCACAGGAAGCAAGCACAATATATATGTAAATGTGTGTGTTGGTGTGTGTGTATGTCTGTGGTAAAATTTTCCAGTGGAAACATAGGTCTGGGGATTAATGTTATGAGACATATTTATTTAAGTGATAGAATTATTCAGATTATCTACTTCATCTCAATTGAGTTGTGGTGGTATGTGTATGTTTTCTTTGGTTTCCATTTTGCTTTTAGCAAACTAATCCATTTCATCTGTTTTCCACTTTGTAAGTGTGAAGTGTCCCTTGTATTAATTTAATATTCTTAATGACTCCAGGGATGTGTTGATATTGCCTATTAATCAATTATATTAGTAAACCAGACTTGGTGGCACAGGTTTGTAATCCCAGTACTTGGGAGACTGAGAGAGGAGGATCATAGTTTCATGGCCAGCTTTAGCTACTTAGTGAGGCCCTCCACAAATTAAAGAGACCCTGTTTCAAAAAATAAATAAAATAAAATAAAATAGGTTGGGGGTATAGCTTGGCAGTAGAATGCCCCTGGGTTTCAACCTCAGTACTGGTACTGCAATAATAATAATAATAATAATAATAATAATAATAATAACAACAACAACAACAACAACAACAACAATAGTTATATTGGTGATTCTTATTTTCACTGTTTCTATTTTGGTGAGTTGTGATGGAGATTTATTAAGTTCACTGATTTTTTAGTCCAAAATCAACCATCTTAGTCCATTTTTTGAAGCAATGGCAGAATACCAGAGACTGGGTAAATTTAACAAAATAGAGCATATTGGGCTCGTGGTTATGAATGCTGGAAGTCCAAGCTTGGTTGGCCACATCTAGAAGAGCCTTCTTGCTGCATCATAACCTGACAAAGAACAAGTGAGCACATCCCAGACAGAGAGAAAACCAGTCTGAACTCATTATTTTTAAGAACCTACTCTTACAGTAATAGCATTAATCCATTTACGAGGGTAAAACCTCATATTCACTACTGTATTCTTCTATTTGATGTTTGTTTCTGTTGCACTTATATTTGTAGTTTCTTTTGAGAGAAAGATTAGTTAGCATTTAGAACTTTCATTCTTCTTAATATACACAGTTCTATAAATGCTTTCATACTTATTGGTGAGAAACTAGAAATGTTCTCCATAAAATGAAGAACAATGTAAAACTATCTATTATGTGCTAATATCTGCTATGTGCTAGTCAACAATATACTGGAAATTGTATCAACAAAATGAAATAAAATGTGTGTGTGTGTGTGTGTGTGTGCATGTAGAGTAAATAAATAAAACTGTCTTTGCAATGCCATGATAATATGTGTGGAAAATTCCAAGGAATAAAAAGAAAATTACTAGAACTAACAAGTAACTATAGAAAGTCTTCAGAATTTAAGGTTAATATATAAAAGGCAATTGCTTTTCTATATGTTAGCAGTGAACAAATTAAAAACATAATAACATTGACATTAACACCCAAAATATGAAACATATAGGCGCAAAATAATAAAATATGTGCAAGATCCACATGATGAAATCCACAGAACTATAAATAAATCAAAGTGTATATTAATGGATTGATAATTTCATGTTTATGGATAAGAAGTCTAAATATCATGATGTTTTGAGTCCTTTCCAACTTGATCTACAAATTCGACCCAATCCAAAAAGAGATCTAATAAAGTATTCTGTTGATATTTACAAAAAGATTTCAAAGACTGGGGGGCTTAAATAACAAATTCATATTCTAACATTTCTGAAATCTCAGAGACTAAGATTAGTGTACTAACATAGTTGGGGTCTAGTGAGAGCTTTCTTTGTAGCTCACAGATAGCCAAATTTTTGCATTGTCAACTTTTTTTCTTGATAAGTATATAATAGTACCAATTTTACCATGTTAGGGCCCTGTCCTTATATCCTTATTTAGGTACTTTATAAAAGACCTGTTATCAATTATAGTCCCATTAGTTATTAGGGGCATAAAATATAAATTTGGAGTGGCATAATATTCATATTCTTCTCACATGCAAAATATATTATCCCACCCTAATAGCCCCCAAAGTCTTAGCTCATTATGGCATCAACTTCCATATCTGAAGTCCACAATTTCAACTAAATATCGTCTAAATGATACTTAGTTGAGACTTGAATTTGATTTATCCTGAGGGGGAAAAAAAATCTCCAGTCACAAACATGTGAAAGCATACAAATTGTGTTCTTCCAAAATAGAGTAATGGGACAAGCAGAAGATACATGTTTCTCTTCCAAAAAGGAAGAATTCAGAACCAACATGTAGAGGATGGTTTCAAGAAAGACTCAAAATCAAACAAGGGAAACTTCATTAGAACTTAAGGCTTGAGAAATATTCAGTAGATGAATGGATAAAGTGTGGTTCATGCACACATTGAAATATTATCCAGTTCTAAAAATACCTGAATTATGAAAAGAAACAGAGAAATGCTTAATGTACATTATGACTCAAAAGAGTCCACTATGAAAATGATATCTGCCATGTGATTTCAATTATATGACATTTTGTAAAAGGCAAAATATAGATACAGTAAAAAAGATCAGAGATTGCTAGTAGTTCATAGGAAGGGGGTTGATAGAGAAGTAAAACTATTCTACATGATACTGTAAGAGTAGATACATGCCAACATGCACTTTCTAAAGTCATAGAGCTGCACAAAAGAGTGAACCTTGATGAACTCTCTTTTTACACATTAATATCAATATAGTTTCATCAATATTAACGAATATACCACACTAATGAAAGACATTCATAAAAGAGGAAACTGTGAGATTATCTAAGTTTTCAAGAACTCTGTGTTGTGTGTTTGATTTTATCTATAACTCTACAGTTACTCTAAAGTAAAAATAAGTTAGTTAAATCATTTTGATGAAGTCAGATGTGGTGGTGCATGCTTCTAATCACAACACTTGGGAGGCTGAGGCAGGAGGATTACAGGTTCAAGGCCAGCTTCTACAACTTAGTGACACTCTCAGCAACTTAACAAGACCCCATTTTAAAATAATAAAATAAAAATCGGGCTGGGAGTGTGGCTTGGAGGTATAATGGCCCTGGGTTCAATCTCCATTACTAGAAATTAAAAGACAAAACAAAACAAAATAAAACAAATAAACAAACAACAACAAATATATATATATATATATGTGTGTGTGTGTGTGTGTGTGTGTGTGTGTGTGTGCGTGTGTGATTTATTCCAATAAAAGTAAAATAACTCACCCAAAGTAAACCAAAATAAAGTTGCAAAAGACAACACTTTGAAAGCACTGAGAACAATCCACACAGGCAGGCACCAGAGGTACTACCATCTTTGAAAGATGGAAGTACACAAAGAGAACCTTTCATATTATTTCAGATTTCTCTGTGAGGATTCATTCCAGTTTGATGTAGAACAAGAGGAAGTGAGCTCAAGCAGAAAATTGGAATCTTTCTTGGCTGTGAAATCATAGTTTGAGTTCCAGAGCTACTAGGATAGCTGGAAATTGAGGGGCAAAATTGGAGAGGATATACAACTGACTACAAGGGAGCCTTTAAATCCACATGCAAATATCCCTCAGTTGAGTTAGTTGGTACTTAATATGTGCACAAACCATACGACACGCCAAGTAACTCAGAAAACAACAGTTGCTAAAAAGCTGAATTGAATTTTCCTCTTCTCTGATACAAAATTGGTGTTTCTGTTTCACCTAGTCAAAGAGCTTTGGAAAAAAAATTCAGTCTTCCTATTAATATCTGATGATCCCTGCTTTCTAAAGGTATGTTTCATTCCTTAAGACTAAAACCAGAGTCCTAAAAGTAAAGGAAACAATGAAAGCAACCATCTCTAACACAGCCTAAATACCTTCTGGTACATGTTATCTTAAAAGAAAAGTAATCCTCTTTATAAAAACATAACACTATCCAGATTTTCTAAAATCAATTCTTAATTATTGGTACCTAAATAAATAGTAACCCATGGAAATAAAATTCTAGGAAAAAAAACAACAATAATGCAAACAAACAAGCAAACAAAAAGCAAAACCAAAGGACTGATGTTAGCAAGAAGGTAAAACAGGGGTCACCAGCCCATCTGATTGCACAACAAAAATAATTATGAACTCATCTTTAGAAAAAAGTCTCTGCATAGAGGCCACGGAATTCAGGTACAAGATGATGAAAACCAAGTAGAGCTCAAGAAGTATCATGTTCATTTTGAGAGTGCAGATCTCATCCAGGTGGAAGATCAATTGCCTGTGATCCTGGCCTCACACCTGAAAATAGTCCCATGTCTCAAGGAACTCGACTCTATCTCCATTTGATATTGAGCTTGCAACCAAAAGTACCTGCTAGGCTATGTGAAAGAAATAACACACACTAGTGCCTTGGCAGACAGGTCCATCTGCCTGCCAACAGCCAACATCATTCTGCATCTAGACCCCAGCTCCCCTCAATTGTTACTACAGTTTAGTACTTTTTGGTACAAGCACCCAGAGGGAGACTTTCTTTTTCTCACAACCTGGGAGTTGTTCATCATGTGAGCTTTCATGATGCCCTTGCCAGTGTCTATCTCACAACAGACACTGAAAAAGGCACAGTCTCAGTTTGGACCCTCCTTGGCTATATTCAATAACTTCCCTGACTGTGCCATGAACTGCTCAGAATGTGTATCCATTTGGGCCACTCTGGTGGGGCTCACTGGCCTTCATCCTACAGCAGATCCTGAAGTGTATTCAATCTTGGCTCTAGCCCTTCTCATCATATTTTGGGAAAAGGCACCTATACAAGGGATAGTCAGTACACATGCACCAATCTCCATTCCACAGTAGATTTCTGAGGCCCAGACTCAGTTCCAGCCCTTCTTGATGCAGTAAGGAACTGTCATGCCTATGTAGAGAACTGATGAAAGGCATGGCTGTCCAAGCCAGTATTAAGAGGCTTCCAGTATTAAACACTTGGCCAACTTTCCACATAATTTACATTCCCTCCTTGGAAAGTCACCAGGTCCATTCAGGTCAGAGCATTGAGTCAGTCTCAGAAACCTTATGAGATATGTAGAACACCTGGGCTTAGGGAATCCTCCGGTGCTAAAATAACTATAGCACATATAAGCATAAAGACTATGAATCAGTCAGCTGAGTACTTCCTAATGGGTCTACGAAGCAGGATATATCTACTTATGAGGGATGGGCACACAATAATTCTAAGTTGTTTCAGACATCTACAAATGTAAAGATCAAAAAAGGAAATATAACCTCCCCTCACACAATGGTGAAAGTGACTGACCTAAAAAGGAAAGAAAAATAATTCAAAACAGCTGTTTTAAAGAAGCTCCACAAAATTAAAGATAACACAGAGAAACAATTCAGAAATGAGAGTTTTATATAATTTTAAAAGGAAATTCTGGATCTAAAAATTAAAGAAATGAAAATGCAGTAGGAAGCATGAACAGCATAACTTAACAAGTAGAAAAAGAAACTATGAACTTGAAGTAAATTAGTTGAAAATTCAATCAGAGAAGAGAAAAAGGTGAAAAAGAATGAAAAAAGCCATGGGATAATATTAAAACCATGTAGTGGATACCAAGAGAGAAAAATAAAGGAATACAAAGCATATATAAATAGTGTCAGGAAACTTTCCTGACATGGAGAAAGATACCAACCAGAAAGTCACCAACCAGACTCAGACAAATAAAAATTATTGTATAATCAACATATTTTATAATCAACTTGCTAAAGTTCAAAGATTAAAAGATCATGAAAGAAAAAAAGAGAAAAGAAGCAAATAGCATATAAAGTATTTCTAATATGTTTAACAGTAAACATCTCTGCAGAAACCTTACAGACCAAGGAAAGAATACTTTCAAAGAGCTGGAAGAAAAAAAAATACTGTTAACAATGCTTCACTCAGGAAAGCTGTTATTTAGAAGTGACAAAAACTGAAGGAGTTCCTAATCGGAAAATCCATGTAAGAAATGCTAAAGGGAGTTCTTTGGGATGAAAGAAAATGATGTTAATGAGTAATACAAAATATCTGAAGATATGAAGCATATAAAGGCAAATTCAGAATGCCCTACTAACATAAAAGTGGAGTATAAGCAAATTACATATTTAATAAAATATATTTAATATGATGGGTAAAATGCAAAACAATTAAATAATAATAGCTACAATACAATATTAAGGTACATGTACTAAAAATAATATATAAATTATGGACATCAAAAATTGAAAACATATTCTTGAAGAGAATGCAGTTAAAATATAGAAGTTATTTTGTTGGTTTTATAAAATCAAATTAAAGTGTGGTAAGCTTAATGCAACCTCTTATAAGTATAATGTATTTTTTTAAGTCTCAAGGTAAACACAAATCACCTGTAAATCATACACTAAAAACAAAAAAAAGGAATTAAAACCTACTTTGTGAGAAACATCACTTAACCACCTAGGAAAATATTAGATGAAGAAAGAAAAAAGGATATTCACTGGAACTAGAAAATAAATAGCAAAACGGCAGGAGTATCACTTACTTAGCAGTTATTATCTTGAGTGTAAATTGATTGAATTCTCCAATTAAAAACATAGAGTAGATGGATGGATGAAAAATCAAAACCCAACTACATGCTAACTATAAGGCACTAATTTCATCTGCAAGGACACACACCAAATAATGAAAAAGTGATAGAAAAAGTACTCATTACAAATGGCAAGCAAATAGACTTTGTGAAAACAATAAAAAGAGACAAAGATTATTATATAATGATAAAGGGCATAGTTATAAATAGATATGCACTCAACATATATATAAAATTAATAGTTCTAAAAATTTAAAATATTATATATACATATATTAATACAATAATAATAAAAGTTATCAGCATTCCACTTTTAGCAGTGGTTGTATCATCTAAGCAGAAATTCAACAATGAAACATCAGATTTAAAATGCATTCTAAGTAGAATGGCTGTAACAAATATTTACAGAATAGTTCACTCAACAGCTGCAGAATACAGATTCTTCTTAATAACATATGTAAAATTATTCAGTAGAAATAATATACTAGTTCCCAAAAAACTATTAAGAAATTTAAGATGATCAAAATAATTTCAAGCATCTTTGACCACAGTGATATAAAGATAGATATGCATAACAAGAAGATTTGAGCAAATTTTAAATATTCCAAAATTAAACTACATGCTTCTAAATAATAGTAAATGAAGAAATAAAAAAATAAAAAATTCCTTCACACAAATGAATAATAATATAGATTAAAAATCATTGAGATTAAGATTGTAATTTTGAAAAGAAAATAAAATTTAAAAACCTTTATCTACAGACCAGTATATTTTATAAACATAGATATAAACATTCTTTACAAAAATATTAGCAAGTTGAATCCAATAATATAGACAAGGAATTATACATCATAATCAAATGAGATTTATTCAAGGGACATAAGGCTGGTTAAAATTTGGAAAATTATTAATGTAATCCAATGGAAGTATGGGTAAATGGATACATATGTGATTAAATATATATAGGGTAACAGGTGAAAAAAACATTAGCAAATTCAGAATATAAAAGAGCATCTTTAATATGATATTGACACCTACAAGAAATCTATAGTAAACATTAAAATTAATGGTAAGAAACTAGGTTTCCCACAGGCTCAGCAATAAGGCAAACATGTCCCCAGTCACCATGTCTTTTTAACATATATTGACAGTCCTAGTTAAGAGTAATACAAATAAATAAAATGAAGAAGCAAAACTTTCTTTTCAGATTAAACAGATTTCTATATAATAAACCTGAAATTAAAAAAAACCCTGAAATCAGTAAAGGATTAAAGCCACTATCAGCTTGAACTTCATCATGATGTATGATTAAAATGCACCAATAAAATAAAAAGAGTTTGCAGGATACAAAGTTAATTTGCAAAAGTTAATAATTACTTTCCTATACAACAGGTAATTAAAAATGCAATTTGAAATTATAGACACAATACTAATGACATAAGTACCCTAAAAATGAAATACTTAGATATAAATCAAACAAAAGGTACAAGATCTATATGCAAAAACCCATAAAACTCTTAAGAAAGATATAAAATATGAGATAAATGGAGAAACATTCCATGTTCATGGATAAAACAACACAATGTTGTCAAGATGTCAGTTTTTCACAAATTGATTTATAGATTCAATGTATTCCAACCAAATCTGAGCAAGTTATTTTGTGGATATCAACAAATGGATTCCAAATTTTATATGGAAAGAAGAAAGATTCAGAGTAGCCAATAAAATATTGAAGAGAAAGACAATGCTGGGAGGCTTTTAACACTTGCCTTCAAAACTTAGTAAAAACTAAGTGATAATGTGAAACTGACAAAAGAATGGATGTGCTGACTAATGGAACAAAGCAGACAACTAAGAAAAAAAAGAAATATAGTCCAACAATCTTTTTTTTTTTTTTTTTAATATAGAGGATTGAATTTAGGAGCAGTCTACTTCAGAGCTCTACCCCCAGTCCTATTTTATTGGGTTGTGAGTTTGTTTGATTTTAATGTTGAAACAAGGTTTTGCTAAGTTGCTGAGGGTCCTGATAAATGCTGAGATTGGCCTCAAACATGTTGAGATTGGCCTCAAACATGTGATCTTTTTGTCTCAGCTTCCAAAGTACTGG
>PVLC010031271.1:0-18906 GCA_004027655.1 Graphiurus murinus
AGTCAGAAACTACTTTGAAAAACTGTACTCCAACAAAATGGAAGATCTAGAAGAAATTGACAACTTCCTAGACACATACAACCTCCCTAAATTGAACCAAGAAGAAATCGAAAACCTAAACCGACCAATAACAATCAAAGAAATAGAAACAGCAATAAAGAGTCTACCACCAAAGAAAAGTCCAGGACCAGATGGCTTTTTTTTAAATAGGCTCTCACTAAGTTATTGAAGGTCTCTGAGGCTAGCCTCAAATCTGAAATCCTCCTGTCTCAGCCTCCCAAGTACTGGGATCACAGGCATGTGCCACCAAGCCTGGCTTCAACTTGCATTCTTGATACAATCTGCCCTCTTGGGTTTCTCATTCTCTCCAAGTTGAGGGCAAGTCTGACCTGGGTTGGGTCTCAGGAGCTGAGATTGTAGGGGATTGTCAGCCTAGGAAAGTGGGGAGAATCAAGAAGAACAGGGGTCTCAGGCATCAGGTCCACAGTGGCTAAGTCAGTCACAGCAAGAGCTGGGTGAAAGTCAGGGACAGCAATGGAGAAAACAAAGCTAGGGACTTTAGAAGGCATCCAAGGGGCATCTTGAAGGCAAAGGGGGGGGGGTCTTTATGCAAGCTATCTCTTAGTGGGAGGGGGCTGCTAAGGGTACTGCCAGCTCTGACTGGTTTTAGTGAGTAGATGTGATGGTGACTGTGGTAAAGACAGGAGAGTAGCTGATATCTTTATATAATGTTTGAGAAAAGAAACATGAAGAACAGCATGAACTTCTCCTTGGTACATCCCAGCAAGTTCACAGGGTTGTAAAATCTTGGGAAGAAAAAAGAAAATTCTTGGAGATCTCAAATATTAACATATGCAAAGAATTATTAAGTTTCCAAAGGAACATTTTGTACTTACAAAAGAAGTTGCAATCCTTACAGAGTACACATGAGCCAATGAAGTACAGCCAAAAAAGTACCCATTTGTCTGTAGAAAATTGGGATTCAATATCTGAGCTAGCTGTGAAGGAAGTTAAGGAGCATGCTGTGAATGAACATGCTGAACAGCACAATGTATCTGCATCTTTGTGGTAAAATTTTAATTGTGTTCACATTGTACTTGGCAGGAAAGAGACCTTATGTTACAGACAAGAGATGTACCTTGAATATCAGGCTAAAGAATTTGGATTTTACTGTTGGACAACTATTAATTTTTATTTTCATTGTCTTGACACTTTTTGAAGAATTTTTCCCTTTTCCCTTGGGTATAGATTTTCTTCTCTTCACTTATTGGTCCAACTACCTCTTAGTTGACTTTGGATGTTCCAACACTGAAATGGAGGAACCTCAAGCGGTTTAACCTTGATTCCGTTTTCTCATTTCTACAGTGGCTAGAAGATTGATGAGGTTTCTTCAAACTTTTGAGTTTTGGGTCTGGGTGGTATAAATCCACATTTGACATGGAGGTAGAAAAGAGAAAAGTTGTCTTCATAGACTTAATGACTCAATAGCTAAAAATACTTTTTGCAGATCAGGCGTTCAGGACATCAAATGTTACAATCATGTAAATAATAATAGCATTATGACCCTGCAGTAATCCTGGTTGCTTTTTACTTCTGTGCCTCATGTTTTGCCTTTGACCCCACTCCTTAATGTAGAGAACATGGACATGAAAGGGGCTTAACTGGTTCTTAATATTGTAAGGTATTTGCAACACATCAGAGGTTTAGTTTAAACATCCTGGGTGACTTGTTTTCTTCCAATCTTAAGTTAACAAAGTGCATTAAGTGTAGAAGAGGAAATCATAGACTTAAAGCACATAGGGCTAACGACCATACCTAATACCGGAACATTCTTGTTGACTACCCTGTTGAAAATGAACTCCAGAGAAGATTTTCCAACTGTATGCAATAAATGCCTTCTCCCTGAGCTTAGAATTGCCCAGAGGTTCTGAAATACAAACCCACTCCATGAAAGCAGAGGTGATGTTATGCAAAGTTGTACTCCCGACCCAAGCAACATCTCAAGAACTTTAATGTACTTCAGCCTTATAAACTGGAATTCAGTCACTTTACAATAAGTTGTATTTCTTGAAGCAAAATGACAATTATTATTTCTGTCTTACTGCTCTGACCCACAGTTCACATACCACATAACAAGGTTCCATGCTCTTCAGTTGCAAGAGAAATGGAACCTCCAGGCAGGACTCACTCAATTGTGTGATGGGTGAGAGAAGATATGTCTGTGCAAATGGTGAAATGCTGAGGCACAGCCCCAAACATCAGCCTCAGAGGATGGCCTGGATCCTAAAGAGCAGCTCCTGGGGATCAAAGACTCATAGACGTGCTGGAAAATGTTATGAGCCAGGCTGGCTAAGGAGAGAGGCAGGGATCTAGCATGGCTGGACGTTCTCTGCAGCTTTGCACAAGCCAGACTCATCCCCAAGGACAGGGATTGGTGCCCAGACTGGGCTAAGGAAGAGCCCAGTCTCCATAAAAAGAGAGGCAAAGGCACGGAAGGCAACAAGCCCTGGCATCTGCTCCAGCAAGATAGTCTAATACTAGTTCACTCATTTATAACCCATAATTTTATTCCTACCACCAAAATGTTATATTTAAGAATGAACAAACAAATATAAAGATAAACAACTTTAGGCTTTGCTTATTTGTTTTTAATTAACACATAAAAGTTAGATGTATCCTGGGAGACCTGTGATGTTTCAATACAAGTATGCATTGTATAATAAACAACATTTTAAAAATACACATTCAGCCGGACATGGTGGCACATGTCTGTAACCCCAGTACTTGGGAAGCTGATACAGGAGGATCACAGGTTCAAGGACAGCCTCAGCAAGTAGTGAGACTCATTAGCCTAGCAAGATCCTGTTTCAAAATAAAAATAAAAATAGGGCTGGACATGTTAGCTCAGAGGTAGAATGCCCCTGGACTCAATCCCCAGTACCACTAAATTAACTAATTAATTAGCAAGTAAGCAAACAAATAAAATAAAAATACACATTTAATTACTTCCCAAAGACCACAGCAAATATCTTTAAGGACTGATGTTTATAATAACTACATATTGGAGATGAACATTCAAATATGGTGGTTGGTTTAAAAAATTATGAGATAGCTGTGTACTAATACCGTTTGGCTATGTGTAAATTATTTGGAAAGATTCTTTCAATATATATATATATATATATTTTTTTTTTTTTTTTTTTTTTTGCGGTACTGGGGATTGAACTCAGGAGCATTCTACCTCGAGCTATACCCCCAGCCCTATTTTTTTATTCTTTATTTTGAAACCGAGTCTCACTAAGTTGCAGAGTGCCTCACTAGGTAGCTGAGGCTGGCTGCAAACCCGGATCCTCCAGTCTCAGCCTCCCAAATTCTGGGATTACAAGTGTGCGCCACCACGCCCGGCCTTTCAATATATTATTAAGTGAAAAAATTAGAATATTGCACTTTTTATAAAAAGGAAATTTCATCTATCTACAAAGAAAAGAGTTTAGAAATTATAAGCCAAGGTACTACCACTGCTTTTCATTAGGTGGTAAGATTACTTTGCCTTTTTGTATTTGGCATTTTTCTTTTTTCCACATTGCAAAAAAATTAAAAGAATTAACAGGGAATAAATTTTTCCTTGAGGCACTGAGTCACAGAAAGCATTCTGAGTGGAATGTGACATGTTGACACTGGTGTGTGCTTATGTTAGCTTAAGTGAGCATTGCCTCAGAAACCTCCCTCATGGAGTTTGCCTTTCCCTTGAAACTGAAGAGCATGGAACACTTATGTGGTATGTAAACTGTAGGGCAGAGCAGTAATACCAAAATAATAAGAGCCATTTTGCTGCAAGAAATCCAACTTATTTTAAAGTGACTGAATTCCAATTTATAAGCCTGAAGTACATTAGAGTTTGAACATTTTTTGTTCTCTTTTAAATCTACATTAATATTTGGCTCAGTGCTTGCCAGGAAGCAATTCAGAACCAAAGGTGCAATTTTTCTTCTAGAATTCTAAAATCAATTTAGCTCTTTGGCTTAGAGTAAATGGTGAGTTATAGTCTCAGATGCCAAAATTCCTTCAGTTTTAAGTATATTACTAAGACTTCCAGGGGGGAAAAAATGTAAGAACTCTCTCTTTTTTTAATTCTTGGAATTCAAATCCTGAAGAAGAACAAAATAGAGTTAAAAGCAGGAAATTTCAAATCTTAAGCTATACATGTGTAAAAAACTAACTTGATCACTGCTTATATTTTTAAAGATTCTGTTATTTTCCCCTGAGTATCCTTTTTCCTGTATTAAATACACACACACACACACTCTGAACATTTCAAATATATAAAAAAGTATCACCTAAACTTAGAGTTACATATGAAAAGTATGAAGATATAGTTGAAAGAGTATGGACATTGAAATGGTAGGAAATTGATTTCAAGTCCTACTTTGTCGGTTTAGAGTAAGAATATGAGGCATATTTCTTTGTCTCTCTGTGCCTCACTGTCTCCTGTTCACAATGGATTACCCCTACACAAGAGGCTTGTAAAATTAGGGGTGAAATTATATAAAGGTCCTGTTTAATCGCTGAATATTTAACAAATGCTGGCTAAAGGCTTGTTTATTACTTATTGTTTGTTTGGTTCACTATATAGAAAGCTCTTAGAGGTCACGCACTGTGTCTTCTTTGGACCCCCAACACTTTAGCACAATTCTTAACTCCCAGTAGTTACTCAAAAAATATTCATGGAGAGAATGAATGAAACAATACAGTTTTCTGCAATGACTGAGGACTAACAGAGTTATCTATGACATTATGATAATGCAGTACACTAAATCTTCCCATCCCGCCAGAGTTCCAAAGCCTTCTAAATTCTATAATTCTAGCATAAAAAAATTCTTTTCTCTATAATCTTTTGTAGTTGCTTCTTTTTTTATTATTTTATTGGTGCATTGCAATCATACATCTTGATGAAGTTCAGGATGGTAGAGGCATATATGCACACAGCACTCATTTAGCCCTCTCCCATTCCCACTCTATTCTCTCCCCCTTGCCTCTTTCCCACAGTGATTCTTATAGTGACTGACTTTGATAAGTTTGTGTATGTATATCATGTCCATTGAGGTGTTTCCCTCTTCCCTCCTCCCATCTCCCTCAGTTTGGTGACCTTCTTTACTTATTTAAGGTTTCCTCTCCTTTGTCTGGAGTCCCTCCTATGTCCCATTCTTCTCCCTAGCTTCCACATATTAGGGAGAATATCTGACTTTTCACTCTTTGTGACTGACTAATCTCACTTAGCATAATGTTCTCTAGTTCCATCCATTTTCCTGCAAATGACATGATTTTGTTCTTTATGGCTGAGTAAAATTCCATTGCACACATATCCTATAGTTTTGTAATCTATTCATCTGTTGAGGAACATCTCAGCTCGTTTCGTAGTTTGACAATTGTGAATTGTGCAGCTATAAATATAGATATGCATGCATTAGTCTGGTGGTTTGGTTTCCATTCTTTTGGGTAGATACCCAGGAGTGATATTGATGGGTCATATGGTAGGTTCATTCTCATTCGTCTGAGGATCCTCCACAGTCTTTTCCAAAGTGGTTGCACTAGTTTGCAATCCCACCAACAATATATTAAAGTTTACTTCTCCATATCCTCTCCAGCATTTATTATTGTTTGTGTTTTTAATTATTGCCATTCTAATTTGGGTTAGTTGTTTGCATCTCTCTGATTGCTAATGATGTTGAACATTTTTCTACACATTTATTAGCCATTTGTATTTCTTTTTTTGTGAACTTTCTATTTAGTTCACTTGACCATTTTTTGATTGGGTTGTTTTTTTGGTGGTGAGTTTCTTGAGTTCTCTGTATATTTTAGATATTAGTCCTTTATCAGCAGAGTAGCTGGCAAAAATCTTCTCGCATTCTGTTGGCTCTCTGTTGAGGTTCTTGATAGTCTCCTTTAGTGCACAGAAGGTTTTCATTTTAATGTAATCCCACATATTGACCCTCATTTTAATTTCTTGTGCCTTTGGGGTCTTGTTGGGAAAGTTTTTACTCATGCCTATGTGTTAGAGTGTTGGTTCTATGCCCTCTTCAAATTGCTACAAGGTCTCTGGTCTAGTTTCCAGGTGTTTGATCCATCTTGAATTGACTCTGGTACAGGATGAGAAAGTGGGGTTTATTTCCTCTCTTTGCATATGAATAACCAGTTTACACCATTTATTGAAGAGACTCTTTTTCCAGTGTATGTTTTTGGCCCCTTTGTCAAAAATCAATCGGCTATTTGCAGATGACATGATATTATACTTAGAAGATCTAACAAACTCAACCAAAAGACTTATAGAACTGATCAGCAAACTCAACAAAGTGTCTGAATACAGAATCAATCTTAAAAAATTAGAAGCTTTTCTGTATGCTAACCATAAATCTACTGAAAAAGAAATCCAGAAAACATTTCCACTCACAATATCCCCCCCAAAAAATAAAATACATAGGAATAAACATAACCAAGGATATAAAAGACCTCTTCAAGGGAAATTATAAAACATTGAAAGAAGAAATTGAAGATGATCTTAGAAGATAGAAGGACCTCCCATGCTCTTAGATAGGCAGAATAAATATCATCAAAATGGCCATTTTTCCAAAAGTGATCTACAGGTTTGATACAATACCCATTAAATTACCAAGGTCGCTCCCTATAGACATAGAAAAATCAGTCCTTAAATTCATTTACAACAACAAAAAAACCCAGTATAGCCAAAGTAGTTCTCAGTAATAAGAACCACGCAGGAGGTATCACAATACCTGACTTCAGACTATACTACAGAGCCATAGTATAAAATCAGCATAGTGTTGGCACAAAAACACACATGGACCAATGGAACAGAATATAAGACTCAGAAACAAATCTGCACACTTACAGCCAAATAATTTTTGTAGTCACTTCTCTAAAAGAGTACATTTGTGTGTCCAATATTCCTGATTTTGTTTGCTATTTAATCTCCCATGTTTTTCATCCTTAATATTAAGTAGTTCTTCCTTATTGAGCCAATTTAGTTCTAATTTTCAGTTAGTACCCTTTACTGCCTCACTAATCCTGAAAGACTACATTATAGATTTGGAAAGAAAGATTTTTTTGTGTGCGGAGGAGTCAAGAATTTATCAGATTCTATCATTTTACCAGAACAAAACTTTGAACGTCTATTTGGTGGATTAAAGTCTCCCCAAAATGGTAGAACTACTGGGCTAGTTTGGCCATCTCATGATTGGAGAGTGTTTGTGTGATATGCCCCAATGAGACCTCTTTTCTACTGCCTCCTTTACCTTCTCTCAGACACTTTGCATCCTACTTTTCTCTTTGGGTGTGTGTTCAATATGTACTTCTTAATACGTTTTGCCCTTCTCTTCTTTAGTGCATCTGTTCATTTTTAATAAGGTGAATCCTACTAGTTGGATATATATTGCTTCCATTATAAATGACCCTCAGTTCAAAGTAATTTAAGACATATTTTTTTCTGTCTCAAGCTGCATGCCCATCATAAGTTGAAAGCTCCTGTGTTCTATTTGGCCTCCATCTATGACCAGGCAAACAGAACAGCTACTATCTGGAACACTGTCAGATATCAGACACTGTGGGAGAGCAAAAGAGACCTAGTGACTTGTGACACTTCTGCTCACATTTCATTGATCAGAGCAAGCCTCTTCTACTCCTGTCTTCAAAGTGGATGGGGAAATACCTTCCTACTATCTTTCTAAAAGAATAACCATGAAACCTGTTGAAGATATTAATGCCTGAGACAAAACTTTCTACCATTTCATTCTGTTCATGAGTCCTGCCATACCTGTGGGAGCTTATATTTATTTCCATGAATTGAAACTTCAAGTTTATTTAATTTATTTGCATCACAACTTGAGTAGAAAAATGAGAGCCAGTAGTCAAGACAATGGTAAATACTGTTAACAACCCCTATACAATTGCTTTCTTATATGAAGATTATTTTAACACAGTTAACTCCCATCCTTAAGAAATATAGAAACTATATCATATGCATGTGTGAAATTTCACAATGAAACTCATTATTTCATAGGATAATTATAATAACCAAAAAAAATGCATCTGGGTGTGGTGGTGTGTGCTTGTAATCCCAGTTCTTGGGAGGCTGACACAGGAGGATCACAGGCTCGAGACCAGCCTCAGCTACTTAGTGAGGCCCTCTGCAATTTAAAGAGACCCTGTATCAAAATAAACAATAAAAAACAAGGCTAGGGGTATAGCTCGAAGGTAGAATGCTCCTGGGTTCCATCCCCAGTACCACACACACAAAAAAAAGAAATACAGAAACTGAGCTTCATTGGGGATCATTAGTCTATTAGAAAGAACATGAAACTTCTAAGACAAAACTCAGATTTTCCCTCCTATCTCTGTATTTCCTGCCTGACTATAGATGAACTTCTTCCTAAATGTCTTTTTGTTCCACTGAAAATTGTGCCTCAAGGTCATTTGAAGACTAGTTAATCTGGTCATAATATGGGCAACCTACAAGTGAAGGAAGAAAGGAGTTCTTTATACACAGAGAAGCCCTTCTGAATTTTAATAGCATCATTAATTCCCCCTATGACCTGAGGCAAACCACTTAATTGCTAGCTGTCTTTCTTTTTTGATCCAAGGATAATATTAACATCCTTCTCTATATCCTTATGAGGCATACAGAATTGATTGCAAAGGCATTTTCAGAATATGAGACACTGTAGTGACATTTGATGGACCCCCAAATTCCCTATATTGTTTCAGTGCCTGTCTTAGAGGTAAATAGTGGGATAAAGGGAGAAACATACGAACCAAAGGATTGTTATAGAGTACGGAGATATCTATTCCTGAATCCTTAACTAGTTGATATCATTCATTCGTGCTGTGGATCATATCTGGGATAGGCTACTTGGTACACTGGTCCTCCTCCTTTCTTTATACATTTTTCTGGTTTCTATCTTATCTGTCAGAGGACATAAAATTTAAATTAATCCTTTTTTTCTTTGTATTGTTCTCTAGGAAATATTAGATTAGAAAGCCAGTTATAAATAAAATTAGCACTTTGGGTTTAGGGTTAGATTAAAACATGTTTTAACCATTTCAGTGCGCTGTCACATCATGTATCATCTTACTTGAGCCTTATACTTTTCTAAGAAGAATATCATCCTAATTTATAAAAGAGGAGATTAAGTTTCAAAAGACAAGATGTTGGCCAAAGCTACCACACTGAGAAATGACACACTCAAATCCATATTTTATGATTCTGCATGGGGTAATCTTTTATTCCATTATTCCAGACTGCCTCTGTGTTTTCTACCAGAGATAGATGACACCCAGCTATAAACTATGATCAGATGAAGTCAAGAGAAGATAGATAGGAAAGGGGAGGGTGGGGCATTCTACCTCCGAGCTATACCCCCAGCCCTATTTTTTTTTATTCTTTATTTTGAAACCGAGTCTCACTAAGTTGCGGAGTGCCTCACTAGGTAGCTGAGGCTGGCCGCGAACCCGGATCCTCCGGTCTCAGCCTCCCGAATGCTGGGATTACAAGCATGCGCCACCCACCATGCCTGGCTGGAACTTATCATTTGAAGCCAAATTCAAGATTCTTTATTTAGGCAGTGAAAGGAAATAACTGCTCCTTCAAGATTAATTTTAGTATTCTAATGAATTAAAATTAATTCAGTTAATTAATCAGTTATTCTCCACCAGAGCATTCAGGGGAGGTATTTTTAATTCCCAGTAGAGATGATGACTTGATTTCTTGATGATGGTACTAGCCAACCACTCAACTCTATCCGTGCCCCCAAAATAATGAGGAAAAGGAGAGTTGATTTTCATTCATTCATTATGCATCTGCTTGCTACCATTTGTCAAGAAGCTTTAGTCTAATGGGTGGAGGGGGGAGAACAAACAAGTAGATTATTATAATACAGTCAGTATTTTAAAATAACAAAAGGTGGCACCAAACCCAGAAGGAAGGGCAACCTTTACAATGAATTAACCATTAGTTACACTTATTAAGTAAGATTTAGGTCAGTAGTGGGGGAAATGGAGCTCTGGAGATTAAGGCAGAAGTGGAGAGAGGTAAGCAAGTTTTCAACTGAAAGACCTCTATGGCCTGCTAAGGAAATTTTATTCTTATTGCTGTTGCAGCTGCTGGTATAGGGAACCAAATTAGGAAGATCTGTGGGGCAGATGTATTTGAGGACCTGGAAGGTCTGTTGGCTGACTCAGAAACATTTGAGAGTGTTGTTAGTGAAATCCAAGCCAGAAAATACCAGGTAAGAAGTTATGGTCTTTGCTCCATATCATTTAACTCATACCTGCGCAAACTAGGACTCAGGTCTCCTAGACCCTGGACTGGCACTGTTTTCTCCCTTCCCACCTTTTCTTTTTTTTTTTTTTTTTTTTTTTTTTTTTTTTTTTTTTTTTTTTTTTTTTTTGCGGTACTGGGGATTGAACTCGGTGGCGTTCTACCTCCGAGCTACACCCCCAGCCCTATTTTTTATTCTTTATTTTGAAACCGGGTCTCACAAGTTGCGGAGTGCCTCACTAGGTAGCTGAGGCTGGCCTCGAACCCGGATCCTCCGGTCTCAGCCTCCCGAATGCTGGGATTACAAGCGTGCGCCACCACGCCCAGCTCTACCTTTTCTTTCTTTAGAGATTATATTCATCTTGGAATGTATACTGAGATTCTAAAACATCTTTAATATCATTTCATTCTTTACTAGAACCAAATATTTATCATGATGGTGCTAGTGTTGAGACACTTCTCACCAGCAAATCCACCCACATGATCTCATTTGGTTTGCTGCTGAGAATGCTTAAGTTCTTTTTCCTACTAAGGCTTAAAAATAAAGATTCCCTCAATTTCTTTAACCAAATACTTTAAACTTCAAGCTTTGACTTTCTTTATATTGCTGTTTGGAGAAAAAAAGCAAAGAAGTTGTTCTGCTTTATTCTTTAGTATCCAAAGATAACAGCTCATTGTTAATGAAAATCGTAGGGCCAGTTCAAATGCGGTGATAAGTTCAGAGCATAAAAGATCATATATCAACATGACCTCACTAACCTTCTCTGTAGTAAATGACAAACTGCTAGAAATAGCCTTTGGATCAGGTCACAGAGACACAAAAATACTCACCCTTCACTGCGAAACTCTATTGAACCCTATCTGTCATTTACCACCTTCAATCTTAGAAGCTTGCTTCAATGCTTAACAGAATTTCAAACAAAAATAAAAGGAGAGAGAAATTCCTTCCAATAATTCAACTTCTGGTTTTATTTAGCACCTCTTTGGACTTTTGAAATAATGTGGGGAGAGATCATAGCACATTGTCCTATGCCTCTTGCATTTGCAGAGAGATTATGGTTTAAGGAAAAAGCAAGGCTTTAGGGCCAGTGGGTTTCATTCTGGGGCTATGCTCTCTTCCCCATTCATAAGAAGTTAACATCATATCATTACTATAATGATAGAACACATATATGACATTTCTCTTTTACTTATAGTAGAATTAGACCAAGCTCATAGAGATATTTTTTAGCTTTTTAAGAGAAAGAAAATAGTGTGATTTACCCCAGGAATTCTAAAGCCATCAGCTTTATTACACATACTTGCCACAAACACTTATTCCCAAACTTCAAATAAGTGTCATTGTTCTTGTTTCTGCATAAGTATGTGAGAGACTTTTCTACTCTACTTATAAAATCAGGATTTATTAAAAATTGGCTTTAGGGAAATGAATATACCCTTCAACTACCATCAACCATTTTAATGCTTGAGTTATTTTCATGTCTTTTTCAAGTGAGAGAGAAATGTTTGGGAAGGTACAAAAATAAAATATATCCAAGTATAGGTTGTTGAACTTCTTAGTTTTCAATTGAGTAACTACTGAAATTTTAAATTGTACACATTGCATAATATGTACAACAGTTTGTACATAATATGCATTTGAGTTTGGGTCAGGCATGGTGACTCTTTAGAGAAACGATATGGAGCCATTTGGTCACTCTTCTTGCATTTATAAAGCTTACCAGGATAACAGCAGAAATAAATTGCTGAATGAATGAATAAATGGACTGTGCCTACACATACACTCTGAACACAAAAGAACATGTTTTCCTATGGTTACATCTAAATTACAATAAAGCAACTGAACAATAAGATTTCTTTGTAAAAGTTGTCTAAACTACAGCTTTTTCTTTAGGTGTTTTTGTCATCTCAATACCTATCACTTCATGTACATATTATACTATGACTAATTTAGTCAAGAATAAAAAAAATCACAACATGAATATTGTGCCAGTCAGAAAAATACATGTCTAACAACAGAATAGATCTATTATTTGCCTGTAACCAGATCTTAAAAGAGCAGTTTTCTGGGCATGAAAATGTATGGCCTTAATACCAATGACATACTGAAGCCTCATGGCATTCCTTGCAGCAGTCTCTGCTGCAGGAGACTACTTTATTATGTGGCCTCATTGGATCTTCAGCAGCTAAGCCAAAGCTCTTAGAATTTGTGCCATTGCCATCAAAGAAACTTCAGGAACATCCTCCTCTGTAAATCAGAAATGGGAACAATTATTCCCAACTCGCTGCTAACGCTTAAAAATCACCATGTGTGAAAAAAGTAGAAGGGGTGTGTGTCGTTAGGCGTGGAGGAAAGGAAAGGTCCCACTAAAGCAGGAAATATTCATGATTCAATAGAAAGTCCATCAGTGAATCAACCTATTCATAGAGAACCTTCCACATGCTTGGAGTGATGGCGATTTAAGGAACTGTAAATTGTTTCCACCATTAAGATTATTCCATTAGAGTCTGAGAAACCAAAAAAAAAAAAAAAAAAAATGCATGTGAATTTCTCTTTCAATAGAGAAAGCCCACAGTCTGTCACTGTAATAGCAGTAAAAAAAATTAAAATACAGGTGCTCTCAGCTAGGTAGACACTGTTCATTTGAGGTACTTATCACTGTCATTAGTCCTGACACAGAATCAATATAGTAATAAAGCAAAGATGGGTGCTGCCACTGTCCAGCCTGACTTCCAACAATGTAAACTTTGGACAGAACTGGAAGGAGTCACATGAATCCTATTTCTATACAACTTCCAAGGACAGGTAAATAATCATATACAAAAGGCTTTGCCAGCCATCTTTCCCAAATTTTGCCTCCACAAAGCTAACTGGGGAGAGTTAACTCAGGGACTAACAGAAGAATTAGTCACACACACAAAAAAAAAATATTGAAAGAATATATGCCAGATAGGTATTTGTGTGGGGGCAAGCAGAAAATAAATGGATGGATGAATTAATGGCTGAGAAGTGAGAGTTTGAGTACTGATACATCCTATTATGGGTAATGTAGTACAACCACTTCAGGCTTGCTTATCTACCATCAGTGAAGCCTTCTTAGAAAAGGGAACATTTGAGTTGAAGCATCAGTGAAGACAGAGGCAGCCATTCTTTAAAGTGGAGGAAGAGCATTCAAGCAGAAGGAAAGCAAATGCAATGGTTCTGAGGTGGAAAGAAGCTCGTTTAATGCAGAGGACAGAAAGAAGGCCAGAATGACTGGAGTAAATGAAGGGAAGAGTTTAGTGAAGATGAGGGTGGTCTAGGCAGATGTCCAATTATGTAGACTTCTGTAGCCCACAGTAGGGTCTAGATCTTTTACTGGTTGCAGTGGACATACTTTTGAATATTATAGGTTAGGAAATAGTTAAATCTTGTCTTCACTTTAGAAAAACAATTGCTAAAGCTATAGAATAGTAGAGACTGATGGCAGGGTGGTTATGGCATCCATCCAGGTGAGAGATGAAGGTGAATTGAATTACTATAGTAGTCTTATCTCTACAGGGCAGAAGTAATTGGACTGGGGACATATTTCAGTGTAAAGACAACAGGAGTTAATGGTGCATTTGTATGTATTAGGGAAGGGGAAAAGTGGAATTAAGACTAAGTAAGTGCTACTGCCATTAAAGAGGCTCTTGAGAAGTCCAGAGAGATGGGACCCAGGACTCAACGGAAGAGACTGGCTTTTCACTGTCTCATGGACAGCTCATCCACTGTAATACGTGGAAAGCAAGGCACATGTGTAAGAAAGGAAGTAGATTAGGAAATGGTAGGAGCATGTGGCATCTCTCAAATAGTTATATTTCTTTTGTTTTGCTTTTTTCCTATGAGGTGACAAGCATAAATTAAGAATAAATTAGCCAGACATAGTGGTGCAAGCCTGAAATCCCAGTACTTGGGAGGCTGACACAGGAGGATCGCAGGTTCAAGACCAGCTTCAGCAATTTAGTGAGACCCTCAGCAACTTAATGAGAACTTGTTTCAAAATAAAAAATAAAATAGGGCTGGAGGTGTGGCTCAAAGGTAGAACACCCCTGGGTTCAACCCCCAGTACTCCTGCTCACAAAAGACACACACACACACACACACACACACACACACACACACACAGAAAATTGATGAAAGCCAGTTTTGGAGATTTGAGGAAAGATACATTGTAAAACAATCATTTTGGAGTGGGAAAAATTTATAGGGAAATATGGAAAAAATTTATAGGGAAATATGGTAAGATCATCTAAAAATGTCAAAAGGCCAACTTTGAAATGAGGACAATTAACATGGTTGCATGATTTTCTCAATGATAATTTCTCTGGGTGCTAGCATAGCATAAGTAGATACCTGAGTTTAATTTTTGATATAAGTTTTTTCTTGCTCTGAAAACAGAACTCAAATGTAGTAGCATTAAACATCACAAATGTATTATTTTACACTACTGGAGGTCAGAAGCCCAAAATGGATATCAGCAGGCTAAATTCAAGATGTCAGAGCCAGGGTGGTGGTGCAGGCCTGTAATCCCAATATTTAGGAGGCTGAGACAAGAGGATCACAGGTTTGAAGCCAGCCTCAGCAACTTAGCAAGGCCCTCAACAACCTGGTGAGACCCTGCTTCCAAATAAAAATAAAATAGGGCTGGGGTAGGGGGATAGCTTGGAGGTAGAATGCCCCTGGGATGACTCCTCAGCAACACACACACACACACACACACACACACACACACACACACACACACACAGAGTCAGCAGGGCTGCAATCCTCTGGAGGCTCTAGGTAAGAATCCATTTCTCTGCCTTTTCCAACTTCGAGAGCTCATTTCCTTGTTTGCGGCTGCCTTTGATAGTCAAAGCTAACAGTGGCTTCCATGGCTCTGCTTCAGCCTCTTCTGCCTCCCAGGTGATTACGCTGGGTGCACCTGACCGAATACGGGAAGCTCTCCCCATCTCAAGGCCAGCAGACAGGCAACATTCATTTCACCTGCAGCTTAAATTCCCCATTCACCACGGTTTGCATTTAGAATGACCCCCCTCCTCCCAGAGCTCACCTTCTAGACAGGGTGGCCATGTTGGAGGTAGAGCTTGGTTGCTGAGGTGGGATCCCTGGGGGATGTGGCCTTGTGGACTGTATATATGATCCCTCCTCCCCCTGCTTCTCTCTGTGTTTCTGGCTTCCACGATGTGAGAGCAGAGTCCCTCTGTGCACTCTCCCTCTCTCTGCTTTCCTGTGCCATGCCCTGAGCTCCAGGGATGTGAGCTGAACTCTGAGCAAGTAAATCCTCCTTCCTCTAAGTTGTGCTTGTCAGGTCTTTGGGGTCGCAGGAGTGACAATGCTGACTGAAGCAAACATACTCCCACGTCTAGGGATTCGGTAGTGGGCATCTTTGGAGAGCCGTGATTTTGCCTACCACACCACAGTTGGGGGATTTGCCAAGTGAAATATAATAAAAAGAATGGAGAAAAGTGAGGAAGTTAAGAGTGTTTTAACAAGCTGCATATGGTGGTGCATGCCTATAACCCCAATATGTGGGAGGGAGGCTGCCACAGGAAGATCCCAGGTTCAAGGCCAGCCTCAGCAACTTAGTGAGATTTCAGCAATCTAAGTGAGACCCTGTTTCAAAACAAAACAAAAAGGGGTAGAGGTATAGCTCAGAGGTAGAATGCCCTTGGGTTCAATTCCTAGTAACACACACACACACACACACACACACACACACAAAATGTTTTCAAGGAATGGTTATAGAGCTGAACCAGACACTCCAAGCTATGAGGACAGATGAGGGTATGAGAAGAGTGGTTAGGAGGGGACCAGTGAGCAATGTCAAGCAGTGATAGGTCTCAAGGAAAGTTTTCTGGAGTGGGAGTACTGGAATCCATGAGCTTGAAGAATAGGAGGTGAAGGTCAGAGAGTAGAAGATTTAGCAATGAAATTTCAGAGGTGTGGGAGATATTGGTGATGGCAAGGTTTATGAGTTTGGGAACTGAAGTACTCAAAGAAAGGAGTAATATGTCACAAGCCTATAATCCCAGCACTTTGGAGACTGAGGCAGGAGGATTGCAGTTTCTTTTTTCTTTTTTTTTTTTGGGGGGGGGGGTACTGGGGATTGAACTCAGGGGCTTCAAGGCCAGCCTCAGCAATTTAGCAAGACCCCATTTCAAAATAAAAGGTCTAAGGTGTAGCTCACAGGAAAAATGCCCTTGGGTTAAATCCCTATTATTGAAAAAGAAAGAATGGAAGAAAGAAATAATATGTCATTGTCCTCTAAAGTTGGTTATCTGTAAGGTTGTTGTTTTGGGGAGGTTAGGGGTTTTTGTTTTGTTTTGTGGTATTGGGGATTGAACTCAGGGACATTCTACCTCCGAGCTACACCCCAGTACTATTTTTTTTTAAATAGGGTCTCACTAAGTTGCATAGTGCCTCACTAAGTAGCTGAGGCTGGCTGCAAACCCTCATCCTCCCATCTCAGCTTCCCAAGTACTGGGCTTACAATCGTGCGCCACGACGCCCGGTTCTATCTGTAAGGTTTTTGTAAGGTGTCAGGTGCTTTTTTTTGTTTTTTTTTTCTTTTTTTTGAGGTACTGGGGATTGAACTCAGGGGCATTCTACCTCTGAGCTATACCCCCAGCCCTATTGTTTATTCTTTATTTTGAAACTGAGTCTCACTAAGTTGCGGAGTGCCTCACTAGGTAGCTGAGGCTGGCCGCGAACCCGGATCCTCTGGTCTCAGCCTCCCGAATGCTGGGATTACAAGCGTGCGCCACCACGCCCGGCTAGGTGCTTATTTTTGACAAGAATAAATGCAGCTTATCATTTGGGAAAGTACACTCAGTCCCACACCCTCTCTCCAGCCTGGGCTGCGTGGGGCCTGGGGAGAACAGTGTGTGGAAGAGGAGCTCCATAACCCAGGGAAGCAGAGGCCAAAAGAGCTATGCAGGAGACTCATGCTTCCTGTGATAAAGACAGGCCAGTTTATTTGGAGACTAGTAAATGGCTTAAAAATTATGTGTAAATGTTCCCACTGAAGAATAGCAGCGCTATCTGGTATGTCTATATAGTACCTAGGGAACATTCTGTATCTAATCTACTAAGGATGTTTCTATTTTGAACTTAAAACTATTTCATGCTTTATTTTGCAATACAAATATGGGTCATCTCATTGCAGTGTTCAATGAAAGATGTGTCTTTAGCATACTATACCCAGAAAGCATTGAATTAGTTCTGCTCTTTCGAAACCAGCACAGAATTGTCTGCAAAGTGAATAGTTTCTATGCCACATTATTAAAATATCATAATATTCTTCCAGGTCTATGCAAATACTTTGTTTTCAAGGCAATACAAAATGACAGTTTACTGAAAACAAGAGGCCAAGTTTGCATGTTCTCTATAATTTGGGGGTGAATATGAGCCAGATGAGGAATCTCCTGAATAAAACTAGAGAAGCAGCTAAATGATATATTTTGTGTTCCAAGGTCTGTAATTAACTGGATATAATTATTGAATTAAATTATTAGAACATAAACATTTGCCTTTTGCCTTATGAAGAGAATTTAGCAAAAATGTTTGGTTGTTTTAAGAGCTAGCAACATGTGCACATACATCTTCTAAGTGTTTTCCTAAGATAACAGAAGCTGCTGTGTTGTTGAATATGCAAATTCAAGCGGATGTTTTTAAAGTCATATTATTTTCATGAAATTTCTAGTAGCCTCACATGTTTCACCCCACATCATGCCCTATGTTCACACTCTCCTATCCATCCTTTCCAAACCCTTCTTTCTTTCAACTTTTCAATTTTCTAGACATCCTGCAAAGAACAGCGTTTCCACAGAGACTTCATTGACCATGAGACTCACATGCTGCGCATTTTCTGACTTTGTTTTGGCCTTGGGATTAGTGCCACTGTTCCAAAGTCAAATGGTTTCTGTTGGCCAGACTTAACACTTAAGGGTTGAAGGTCTACATGGACAAACTGAATTTTGACATACTTCTCCCACATCCCTACAAAAGTAGCCTTATCCTGGACCCAGAGTTATGTTTAAAATTTGCTTTATTAGCCGGGCATGGTGGCACACGCTTGTAATCCCAGCATTCGGGAGGCTGAGACCGGAGGATCCGGGTTCGCGGCCAGCCTCAGCTACCTAGTGAGGCACTCCGCAACTTAGTGAGACTCGGTTTCAAAATAAAGAATAAAAACTAGGGCTGGGGGTATAGCTCGGAGGTAGAATGCCGCTGAGTTCAATCCCCAGTACTGCAAAAATAAATAAATAAATAAATAAAAATAAAATAAAATTTGCTTTATTGATTGATTGACTAGACAGTTGATTCAAGCCTCAACTCACTACCCCCCCTCCACCCACCTATCGGGCGCCCCAGGCTGAACCCTCAGCCATGAGGCCCCAATAAAAGACGCCGGCTAAATGCTACTGGTTCGAACCTCTTTTATTATAACTCTCTCTTTCTGGGATCAAGGCGTTGCACAAACGATAACAAACACAGTGCTGAGGTCGTCTTTCCAAATAGTGCTTTTCCTACAAACTTCCAATAACCCCTCTCT
>PVLC010031272.1:0-18908 GCA_004027655.1 Graphiurus murinus
GTGCTTTGGGATTTTATAATTACTTTAATCCTGTAGAATACTACCAGTGGGAATTAGTGGAATGTAAACTAGAAATAGTCAGAGACAAGAACATGTTAAGTATTAATCAAAACATATGGCAGCTCAGGGAACACTGGTCATGTTAATGTTTTTATTTTTTGGTGCATAATAATTATATAGAAAAGTGGGTTTCATTGTGTTGTATCTTCACATGCATATAACACACTTTGATCAATTTCTCTCCCTCCCTTCTCCTCTTCTTTCCTCCTGATTTCCTTCCTCTATTCTACTGGTCTCCTTTCTAAAATCATGTTTTTGTTTTTCTTTTTTCTCTCTAACTTCTACATATGAAAAAAATATGATACTTGATTTTCTGAGTTTTGTTTATTTCAGTTGTCATGATGCTCTCCAGTTCCATCTGTTTCATACCAATGACATTATTTTGTTCTTCTTTATGGTTGAGTAAAACCCATCTGTGTATATCCACATTTTCTTTATCCATTCATCTGTTGATAGACACCTAACCTGGTTCCAACTTCCACCCTCCTCTCTCATCCTTCTGGTACACAACATCTTGATTGACATTGATAAATTTCTGTGTGCACGTCATGTCCATTGAAATGTTTCATTCATTGAGTCTCCCTCTCCACATCCCTCCTGTAGGCCCCTTCCATCAGTCCACTAGGGTTTCTCCTTTGTCTAGAGTCCCTCTTATATCCCAATTTCTCTCTATCTTTCACATGTAAGGAGAAATATCTGAACTTTCACTTTTTATGACTGAATAATCTCACTTAGCATAATGTTCTCCAGTTCCATCCATTTTCCTGCAAATGACACAACATTGTTCTTTATGGCTGAATAGAATTCCAATGCATGTATTTATAATACATATAGTTTTATTATCCATTCATCTCTTGATGGACACCTAGACTGGTTCCATAATTTGGCTATTATGCTACTATAAACAGTTGTGCATGTGTCACTATGTTGGTCTGATATCAATTCCACATGAGTGATATAGCTGAGTAATATGATAGGTTCATTCCTATTCTTTTGAGGACCTTCCACACTGATATCCAAAGTGGCTGCACTAATTTGAAATCCCACTAAAAATATATCAGCATTCCTACTTCTGCACACACATCCACACATCATTTATTATCATTTTTGTTTTTGGTGATTGGCATTCTAATTGTGCTTAGGTGAAATTTCAGTATAGTTTTGATTTGCATCTGTCTGATTGCTGATAAAGTTGAACATTTTTTCATATATGTATTGGCCATTTGTATTTCTTCTTTTGTGAAGTGTCTATTTAATTCACTTTCCCACTTTTTATTTGGCTATTTGGTTTTTTGGTGGTAAATTTCTTGAGTTATTTGTATATTCTAGATATTAGTCCTTTATCAGAGGAGTAGTTAGCAAAGATCTTCTCCCATTCTTCTGGCTCTCTCTTAAGGTCTTTGATACTTTCCCTTGCTGCACAAAATCTCCTCGATTTAATAAAATCCCACTTATTAATCCTAATTTTAATTTCCTGTGCCTTTGGGGTCTTATTGAGGAAGTTTTTTTTTACTAGTGACTAAATATTGGAGTGTTGGTCTTGTGCCATTTTCTAGTAATTGTAGTCTCTGGTTTAACTTCTAGTTCTTTGACTCATCTTGAGTTGACTCTTGTGCAGGGTGTAAAAAGGGATTTATTTCCATTTTGTCTACAAATGGATAACCAGTTTTGCCAAAACCATTTCTTGAAAAGACTATCTTTTTATTCCAGCATATATTTTTGGCCCCTTTGTCAAAAATCAGTTGGTTGTATGAGTATTTGTTTTATTGTAGAGGTTTTTTAAATCTTCTTGATTAGATTTATTCCTAGGCATTTTATTGTTTTTGAGCCTATTATGAATACAATTATTTTCTGGATTTCTTTTTCAATGGATTCAAGGTTGGCATATAGAAAAGTTACTGATTGTTTTATTCAGATTCTTTGCTGAATTTGTTAATCAGTTCTAGAAGTCTTTTGGTTGAGTTTGGGTCTTCTAAGTATAGGGTCATGTCATCTGCAAACGAGAAAATTTCACTTCTTCTTTTCCTATTTGTATTCTTTTGATTTTCTTCTCTTTCCTTATTGCTCTGGCTAGGTCTCAATTACTATATTGAAAAGGAGTGGTGATAGTGGATATCATTGTCTTGTTCCTGATTTTAAAGGAAATTCTTACAGTTTTTCCCCACTCAATATGATGTTGTGTTGTTTTGTTCTCTATTTTTATACCTCTGTCTCTCTCTGTATCTCTCTGTCTCTCTGGGACCAAGGACGTTAACCAAGCAGTAATAGTAACAGTGACAGTGACAGTAACAGTAATTGTTCTCTTAACCCTGACAGTAACCGTCTCTCTGGCCACAATTGTCTTTCTCACCCCACTCTCGCTCTCCATAACCATTCCTCGCAATAGTAGTCGTCCATCCAACCATCATCTCCACCGATCATCCTCTTCACCGACCATTCTTTCCACTGACCATTCATTCTCCTAGGGCAAGAGGTGGAGGCTCTTAAAGCCACACAGGGCTCCAGTTACGAGGTGCCTGCATACAGCCCTCACCTGGGCAGACCACGAGCCAGGCTTGCTGGTGCATGCGCTCTAGCATGGTGCAGCCCTAGGATGTTACCACCTGCAGCCGCTCCTGGCACTCTGCCGGACGCCATCTTGAGGCGAGGTCTCTCCGGGTCTGCTGGGCTAAGACCCCAACATCTCCCCCTATCTGTTTATATAAAATGGCTGTAGATCATGTCTGCCTTAGGTTGTCAGTCTTCAGTTGCCATCCTTACCCGTTATCGGATCAGTGGTATCAAGACCACCTTCCTGTCTTAGGTTGGTATAGCACCGAGCCCGATCTTACCCATCACTGACCACCGATCTAATATGCTAAGCCACACTCCAGGGGAGGTGTCAGCCTCAATGGCTGCGAATGCTAGTACAATCACTCACTGCTGCTATCTCTGGCTGGCCTGCAGAAGACACATGTACCGCACCAGCCCGACAGTTCTGATAAGTTCAATCGCTCGAGACAGCGCTGAAATGTCCATGCAAGTGCTCAAATGATTATATAACAACCAGATGACAAAGGGGTTAACCACAGAGAGTTCTAATAAATCCATGAAAAGTCTAATTGGTGGCAGTGGGAAACGTGGAAGAGAAGGAGTCTTGCATCATCCCAAATTGCGTCAGGACTTAGAGGAGGGCTGCATCACGTCTTCAGCACTCCTCATTGGTATCGCGCTGCTCCCAGGGCCATCAGGCCCACTGTCATCAAATACACCCGTGCCGCTAGTCTCATCTTGGCTTCTTGAGGGCTCCGCTGCAGGTCTTACTAAGCGTTCAGGAACCCAAATCGGCACGTCCTTGCCCTGTGAGAATACACAAACAGAACCTCTCTTCCAAATTAACATGGGATTGGGATCATTTTAGGTTCCTGTCAGAATGTCTCTCCACAGGACCATGGCCTGAGGTCTGTCCATATAGCCGGAGTGGCACTCAGCTGCCGACCTGCCTGAGGAATCCAACGTCAAAAAATTCAAGACAAAGAGGATAACATTAAGTTTGTCTTTGGAGGATTTAAACCACACCCCAAGCCCCCTTTTTTGTTTATACAATGTGTTTTTGATGGTAAGATGTGACCTTTCCACAATGCCTTGTCCCTGGTGGTTATAGGGAATGCCATGGGTTAATGTAACATTCATCTACCGCAGGAAGGAGACAAAAGGCCGAGAGGTGTGAGCTGGCCCATTGTCTGTCTTAATATGCCTGGGCAGCCCCCCATGTGGCAAAGGCCTATAGGCAGTGGGAAATTACATCTCTGGATTTTTCACCAGTGTGAGCCGAGGCAAAAATTATTCCAGAACAGGTATCTACAGATACGTGCAGATACTTCAGTGTCCCGAATTCTGGGACATGAGTCACATCTGCTTACCAGATATAATTGGACATTATACCCCTGGGATTGACCCCAAGGGTAGGCTGAGGTAACAGAGTTACACAATTGTGACACTTGAGTATTATTTCCCAGGCCTGTGCTTTGGTTAATTTAAATCTCATGGTGTTGACATGAAATTGCTTATGAAAGCTTCGGCTGCCTGCAGGTCATTGGCGATGTGAAAGATAAATCTTTCTTGTGTGAGGGAGTCAGCCTTATTGTTACCCTGCACCAATGGTCCTGGCAAGGATGAATGGGCTCTGATATGGCCAATGAAAAATGGGTCTGTACACTGCTAGATAAGCTGTTGTAAGGAGGTGAGAATTGAAGCAATAGTTTATTTTACCTGAATAACTCCAGTGCATTCCAAGCCTTTTGTAGCCTGTACTACATAGCTGCTGTCTGATAGTAGTTGAAAGGCATTCTGGGATGCAGTTTGAATAATTGTTCAATCACGAGCAATTCAGTCTCTTGGGCTGATTTGACCAGAAATATAAAGTACTGTTGGCTGGTAACTGTCACCACAGCACCAGTGCCGTCCTTGGACCCGTCTGTGAAAATTACCAAGGTGCCTGGGATAGGCTCCGTGCGTGTGATGGTTGGAAAAATGCATGGATTGAAATGCACAAACCACATCCAAGGATGGCTAGGATAATGGTTATCGAACCTTCCTGTTACGGTGGTGACAGTAATCGCCCATTCAGTGGTACAGGCAGCCAAACACTGAATCTGCTCTGGTGTGTATGGAGTTATAATGAGATCCTGCTGTTTACCAAAGGCTGACACTGATAGTCTAATGGCCTTTATAATGAGATGGGCTACTTCAGAGGGATACCAAGGCAGTAACTTACCAGGAGAATGTGGTGGATACACCCAGGCCAAAGGTCAATTCTGCCACAGTACCCCTGATGGACTACGATCCGTGGGCAGGATACACAGCAGTAGAGGCAGAGCATAATCAATCCTAAGCAAAAGCCAATCTATCCTGTACCAATTGTAGAGCCTGCCTAGCCTCAGGTGTTAACTGTCTGGGAGAGGCTAGGTCAGGATCACCTTTTAAGATCTCAAACAATAGTGCGAGGTCTGCATTAGAGAGCTTGCAGTAGCTCTGTAGCCAATTAATGTCTCCTAACAACTTCTGAACGTCATTGAGGGTCTTTAGACTGTCTGTTCTAATACAAATTTTGAGCAGGCTAACTACCAAATAGGTGAGCTTGGCCCCCAGATAAGATTTGACGGACCGTAACTGTATTTTCTCGGGGGCTATTTCCAGTCCCCAGGTTCCCAACTGGCCAATCATGAACTGGAGGACTTCCTGCAACAGGAGGGAGTCCTGTGTGCAGGCAAGAATGTCATCCATATAATGATAGATCTGTACCTGGGGAAAACGGTCTCTAATGGCTATGAGGGCCTTACCCACATACAGTTGGCATATAGTGGGGCTATTAGCCATGCCTTGCGGCAGCACCACCCATCCATAGTCTGGACTCTGATGGTTAATAGAGGGCAGTGTGAAAGCAAAACGACAGGTATCATCAGAGTGCAAGGGAATAGAGAAAAAACAGTCCTTGATGTCAATGATAAAAGAGGGTCACCGCTTTGGAAGGGCGGATATAACCAGTAAACCAAGTGCACAGGGCCCATAAGCTCCATTGCAGCATTGGCTGCTTGTAGATCATGCAAGAGCCGCCACTTCCCAGATTTTTTCTTGATTACAAAAATAGGAGTATTCCAAGGGGATGCAGAAGGATGCACATGTCCTGCATTAAGCTGTCCTTGCACCAGAGCGTGGGCTGCTTCGAGTTTTTCTTTTGGGAGAGGCCACTGAGGCACCCACACAGGTTCCTCAGATTTCCATTTGATCTTACAAGGCTCAGCAGCCCCTAAGAAAAACCCAGCCCTTTCCTTTTGTCTGCTGCAAACTGTTTTCCTTCCAGAGGGATAGGATACGCAGATCCCTGTAGGTTTTTACCAATCCCTCCTGAGCCTGCCCATACAGCTTTTTGCAGAAGACTCTGAGCCATAAAAGGACTCAATAGTGAGCCTCATATCCATCTGCTTCATTAAGTCCCTTCCCCACAGAGAAACCGGGAGGTTAAGCACAAATGGCTGAAACAGACCAGAGTGTCCCTCATCATCCGTCCAAGGAAGGAAAGCTGCACTAAGGTCAGGGCTTTGTGACACACCCAACCCTCTCAAAGTCTGACTTGATCTTTGCATTGGCCAATCAGGAGGCCAATCTGACGCCTTAATAATAATATGATCCGCGCCAGAGTCAAGTAGACCCCAAATGGTCTTTTGTGAATATAGATCTTATATAATGGCCTAGCACCAAGGTCCATAGTCACACAGGCCAGGGGACTCCCCGATGAGCCGAATCCTTGGGTGCCCCTGGCTCTGCCTGTACTAGGGGTGCTCTCATACTCACTAGGTAATAATAATATTTGTACAATGCAATCTCCAGGACTAATGCTTTTAATGCCTCTAGGTGAGGATACCAAGATCTTAACTACACCTTCATAATCAGAGTCAATAACACCAGGATGGACTGCCAACCCTGAAAGGGCAGTAGAGCTTCTTCCGAATAAGAGTCCCACAGTTCCTTTAGGTAATGGTCCTTTAAAGTCTGATCCCACCCCCATTTCTGGGGTTAATACCAGTCTGGTGGTGGCACAGATGTCCAGTCCACTCCTGCACTTCCTGTGGTTGCTCGCCATGCTGGCTGAGCGGATACCACTGTCACGGCACCTGGCCTGACGACTGGGGTCTCTAGAGTGGATTGGCCCATTACCCCATATATTTGAGGGCCCTGAGGTAAGGGGCCCCTCTACCCGTTTTTTGACCCAGGGGCCTGCAGGAGTTTAGTTGTTGAGTGACATTTACTGGCCCAATGGCTGCCCTTCCGACAGCGAGGACATAGTCGAGGTCTGTTGGAGTGGAGAGACCTCTCCATTCTCATCTGTGAATTATATGGTGGAGGTGCACCAGGTGGTGCTGAAGGTCGCACCTCATCTATCCTTAACTTCCCCCATTCTTCCAGCAAGTCCTCCTTCTCTTTCCCACCTGTGCTCACAGCTGCTATTCTATGCTCTAATTCCTCTCCTAAATGTTCCCATTGGTACACAGTTAGCAGCCCCTCCTCTGCAAACCAAGGGGCTACTTTCATGACCATGTGACAAAACCGCCGCAGGGTATCTGTTTTTACCGCAGTTCCCCCTGCCCAGAGCAGGTCCCGCAAGGTCTGCTCCATGTTGCGCTTGGAAATCTCTGATCCCATAGCTGTTTCTGAATTTTGTACTAAACTTTGATAAAAGCTAAATTCTAAACTCAGTCGCCCACCGTGAACTTTCAAATCTGTCACTTCCTGCAACCTTTAAACAGGCCTGTGTTCCATCACTTTAAACAGGCCTGTGTTCTGTAAACTTTGTCGCCCACCGTGAACTTTCGGTCACCCAGTGCAACCTTCAACCTCTGTCTCTACCCAAAACCTTTAAACAGACCTGTGCTCCGTCACTTTCTTCGTGACCCTTGACATAAACTTTGATAAAATCTAAATTACAAGTACTTGTACTAAACTATTTCTAAGCTCTGTCATCACCGGTGAACTTACCCTTGTTCGAGAGAGTTCCCGGGGTTCAATTTGCGAGGTTCTCGGGTCTCAGGGTTCCTGGGTTTCGGGGTTCCCGGGTTTCGGGGTCCTGGGTCTCGGCACCACTTATCGTCCTCCGCGCCAGACTCTCAACCGTGAGGCTCCAATGGAGACGATAACCATATGTTGCTGGTTCAACCTTCTCTTTATTATACCTCTCTCTCTCTGTATCTCTCTCTCTCTGGGACCAAGGACATTACTCAAGCAGTAACAGTGACAGTGTCAGTGACAGTAACAATAATTGTTCTCTTAACCCTGACAGTAACCATCTCTCTGGCCGCAATCATCTCTCTCACCCCACTCTCGCTCTCCATAACCGTTCCTCGCAATAGTAGTCGTCCATCCAACCATCATCTCCATCGAACATTCTCTCCACTGACCATTCATTCTCCTAGGGTGAGAGGTGGAGGCTCTTAAAGCCACACAGGGCTCCAGTCACGAAGTGCCTGCATACAGCCCTCACCTGGGCAGGCCATGAGCCGGGCATGCTGGTGCATGCGCTCTAGCGTGGCACAGCCCTAGGATGTTGCCACCTGCAGCCACTCCTGGCACTCTACTGGGCGCCATCTTGAGACGAGGTCTCTCCGGGCCAGCCGGGCTAAGACCCCAACAGTAATGAAGTGAAACTTGGCATCAGTCATTCCCATTCCCTATTCGTAATGGTATATGAAATAAAGATCTTTGAAAATAGCCAGGGAAAAGAATGTGGGTAAATCAGAACAGGGATTAGCACTCTATGTTTGCTGAGCTCATGTCAGGCCCACAGCCCCATGCAAAATAGTAATAAGAAATAACAATGATAATAATAATGATAATGATAATAATAATAATAATAATAATAATAATAATAATAATAAAATAATTGGGAAAAGAAAAGTATTCCTCCAAATTTCAAGATTTGTCTCTGTAATGTGTAATCTTGTTTCTGGAGTCAGGGTAGATTCTTTGAAATTGAAATAGTGGGGGCAGGAAGATGATAGTAAGAGTTTATTATATTAACAGCCTTAAAGGGAACTATATAAACTTTGTTTTGGAGGCTACAGGGAAAAATGGTGTATTTTTATGATGCAAGTAGAACTCATTCATTTTTTTCTTAGAGGGCTCCATATATAAGTCATGACTCAGACTCTAATAACATTGAGAAGACAAGAAAACCAAGTCTAAGAAATTTAGGGCTAGAGTGAGTGCCAAGACAATTCCAACTGGTCAGAAGAGTGTGACAGACATTCTGAGCATTCACTTTATTTTTCATTCACTCAAAACCTTTGAATACCTTGTTTTTATAGAAATCTACCAGATTGCCCTGAAGAACAAGTCTTTTATTGATAACACATACACATCATTTTAAAAATCAATAATAATTTATCTATTCTATGTTGGTGAAACATTCAAAAAAAAATATATATATATATATATTCTAGAGGATCGAGCTGAGGGACATTCTACCTTTGAGCTAAACTCCCAGCCCTATTTTATTTTTTATTTTGAAACAGGCTCTTGCTAAGTTGATGAGGATCTCCTTAAGTTGCTGAGGCTAGCCTCAAACCTGTGATATTACTGTCTCACCCTCTCAAATCCTGGGATTACAGGTGTGTACCACCATGCACAACTGACTTCTATAATCTTCCTGTGTTTTAATTGCCTTCCTCTATATGGATCTCAATAACTTTGTTTTAAAAGAAATATGAAAAGATCTGAAAAATATTCTGTTTCTCTGTAATTATATTTTTTTAACTAAGTATCTGTGCTAGAATTCACAAAAGCTCTCCAGAGTTTCCTCATGGCTGTCTTCATTTCTTTGTTTCGTAGAGTGTAGATAATTGGATTCAAAATAGGAGTAACAATGGTATAAAATATAGCAAGAAACTTATCCAAAGAGTGATTGCTGAAGGGCCAGACATAAATGAAGATGCATGGACCAAAGAAGAGAATCACCACTGTGATGTGAGCAGTCAAAGTGGAACGGGCTTTGGACTGTTCAGTGGAAGAGTAGCTCCTAATGGTTATGAGAATGAAACTGTAGGAAATGAGCAGAATAAGGAAAGAGCTCATGGAGATCATGCCGCTGTTGGCAACAATGACTAACTGCACAAGATAGGTATCTGTGCATGCAAGTTTACTAACCAGAGGGAGATCACAGAAAATGCTGTCCACCACATTGGGACCACAGAAAGGCAAGTTCACAACAAAAGGTAGTTGAAGTGCTGCATGAAGAAGACCCAATAACCATGAAGTCACTACAAGCGAAGCACACACCTTCTTGTTCATGATGGTAATGTAGTGTAGGGGCTTACAGATGGCCACATATCTGTCAAAAGCCATGGAAACCAATAGTATCATTTCAGTTCCACCCAGTAAGTGAAGAAGAAATATCTGAGTGAAGCAACCAGCAAAAGAAATGGTCTTTTGGTTCACTATCAAGTTCACAATCATTTTAGGGGTGGCAAAGGAAGCAAGGGTCATATCCACAAAAGAGAGATTCCCAAGGAGAAAGTACATTGGAGTGTTCAGGTTTGGGGTAAAATACACTGTAACTATGATGAGAAGGTTACCTAGAACTGTTGCCATATAGGTAACTGAGAAGAGTGAAGAAAGAAGAATCTCTATGTCCTGAAAGCTGGTCAGTCCCACCAAAATGAATTCTGACACTTCAGACTGATTTAATAGTTTCATGGACTCCATCAAATGGCAAGTTCTCATATGACCTATGGAAAGAAAGAAGAGATCATCAATACCAGGGAGGCCCCTTAATACTAGTGAGGTTGGAGGTAAAAGTGAACCCTTGCATATAGTTGGTGGGAATGTAAATTAGTACAGCAGTTACAAAAAACAATTTCTTGAAAATTTAAAGGTATAAATACCATATTGTTAGTCTCCCACTCCTGATTATTTTTTGAAAAAAAAATGAAATCAGTATCTTGAAGAGAAATATGCACTCCAATGTTTATTGCAGCATTGTTCACGATAGTCAAGGAATGGAAAGAACATAAAAGTAAATTAAAAAGAAAAAGTTAGGTGTTCATTGACTAAAGAATGGATGAAGAAAATGTGGTACATATATGCAATGGAATACCATTTCACCAAAAAACAAACAAAAAACAAACAAACAAACAAACAAACAAAACACACCATCACTTGCAACAAATGAATGGATGTGAAGATAATCACACTGAGCAAAATTAGCCAGGTACAGAAAAACAGGCACTGCATGGCCTCTCTCATATGTGGAATCTACAAAAGTTGATGTCATAGAATTTGAGACTAGCATTATAGTTACCAAAACATGGGGAGAGTAGAGGCACAAGGGAGAGGTTAGCAGAGGTTGATCAATGGGTTATAGTTCAAGTTTAGATAGAATTAAGAAGTTTCGAAGCCAGGCGTGGTGACGCACGCTTGTAATACCAGCATTTGGGAGGCTGAGACGGGAGGATCCGGGTTGGCAGCCAGCCTCAGCTACCTAGTGAGGCAATCCGCAACTTAGTGAGACTCAGTTTCAAAATAAAGAATAAAAAATAGGGCTGGGGATATAGCTCGGGGGTAGAATGCCCCTGAGTTCAATCCCCAGTACCACAAAAAAAAAGAATTAAGAAGTTTTGATATGTTATTACATAGTAGAGTGACTAGAGATAATCATAATTTATTGTATATTTCACAAAGCTACAAGAAAAAAACTTGAATGTTTTCATTATAAAGAGATGTAAATACTCAAGGAAATAGATATCTTTAACTTGATTTAAATATGTATACAATGCCAATCTCAATATCTTGTATGGGTAAGAGGGAAGTGGAGAGGGATGAGGGGAAAGCTCACCAAGTTCTGTGTGCATGTATGTCACTACCAGTATAAACTGCATTATGATGTGAGACTGTAATGCACCAATAAAAGTATAAAAAATAAAATACATACATGATTTTAAACATTACATGATACTCCATAAATTTGTACATTTTTATGTTATCAATTAAAAATTAAATTAAAAGAAAAATGAGTTTGAAAGTTAGTTTCTTTTATTTGAAAACATAATCAAATTATAATTAGGTATGATGCTTCAGAAAGAAAGATAGTTGGTCCAAATGTTACTTACTGGTAGTTACTTACTGGTAGTTGTGAGAGGAATGAGTTGTGGAAATAGTTCTCTTGGTAGTCAGGTGGAGTGAATCTTAGACCTTGACATGAATTCTTAGTCTGTCCTTGGGCAGATGACTTCATTGATTTGAAGACTTAGGAAACCAAATAAAGGAGAGACCAGGAAACAGACAATGAACAAGACACTCAGTTTATGAAGTTTTAAAAGAAAAGCTTAGGAAAGATGCCACAGTAGGCAAAGCAGAAGCAGAATTCAGAGTGATCTTAGGGTGATGGAGCTTGGAATACTTTGTATTGTTGTAAAATAGTTAAAAGATCAGAATACTTTAAAATGCAACACAGATCTTTAAAATAAATGATGAGGGAAAAATTGGATATGAAAAGAGCAAAGCAAAAGAGGACAAACATAACCAAGCCTCAGAATTCTATAAAATTTAACTCCAATGGGGACCAACAACAGTCTAACAGTCATTCATAGAAACATACACAGAGTGATGTATTTGAATCAAACTGGCTCTTTGAGTTTTCATTTGGTGATTTAGCACTTATTTGCATACTGCTTCTTTGACTTATGAACAAATGTCATTGGTAAAAATCGGTCTAGAGACTTGTATTTAGGGATTTAACTTCTTTGTAAATTGAGAGAATTTCTATCAACTTTGAAAAATGATTTTCTAATATTTTTCTGTTTCCATTCACGTTCACATGATCTGTAACTGGCCTTTGTCAAATTTCCACTCAAGGTTTATTTATGGAGAAACAGAAAGAATAAGGAAATTATAGGAAGTCATGATGACCTTGTCATTCAAAGTTGTGTTTTCTGGAGGACTTAGTGTTCTACAATAAAGTGAAAGTTGATTTCAGGGTTTTCTGTACCATTACTCACTTTTCATATTAGGCACTCATGTCAGTAATTATGTACACCACAGAACTTAATAATTAAGGAAGACAACATAAAGAGTTTGAGTATTTCAATTT
Organism: Graphiurus murinus; assembly: GCA_004027655.1. Classification (NCBI taxonomy): domain Eukaryota; kingdom Metazoa; phylum Chordata; class Mammalia; order Rodentia; family Gliridae; genus Graphiurus; species Graphiurus murinus. The sequence goes on from PVLC010031272.1 coordinate 12,680, forward strand.
AAATAATGTGTATAAAGCACTTAAGATACTGTCCAGCACATAGATGACAGCAGTAAATGTTAGCTTCTGTCACTGTCATTAATGTGTACTTGCTAAAGTTCATGAGGAAAAGAACTGGAATTCAAACTCAGGACCTCATGACCTCAGACTTAAGTAGCCATAACTCTAGGCTTAAGGCTTGCCACTGACATAGTCTTGCATACCACTGCAGACTTTTCAGCATGTTAATTTTGATAACATAATTATTAGAATTAATAATCAAATACCTAAGGTATTGGATAATTGAATAAAAAGTACTGTTAGTGCATCCATACGCTGAGCCATTTTCTATATTGTGTTGCTATTTGAGTTGAACTGTCTGCTGTCTTGAGGCAAATTTTTGCATGGCCTACTTAACACATGATCTTCTCTGGTATGGGATTGCTGTTTTGCCGTATTTCTATCCTCTTTACTTACAAGTCATATAGTAGTCTAAGCATATTACTTTGTCCATCACTATGACAAAGTATATCATTATCTGAATCAAAAAGTGTAAGTTTTTAACATTGATCTGAATTTTATTTCCTACCAAAGTAAACTTAGGCAAAAATTGAGAATGCCTGTCATACCCAGAGCACATTTTACATCTAGAATCATAATTATTTTTCATTATTATTTCATAAGGTTTATTTTTTAAGTCATGAATTTGGAAACCTTAACACATTCATATAATATTAGAATTAACATACCACATACTGTGTGCATGTACATTCCTATCACTCAATTTCATTATGATGTATAAATTATAATAAAAAATGTACTTTTTAAAACAAAGAAATGACTTGAAACTCAGGGAGAAAACAGTGTTAGAATGTTGCCTCTTACTTTTCACATAATTATCATACTAGTCTAACAACTTCATTTACTCCACCTTTTGCACCACAGAAAAAGTAATCTGAAAAATAACTCAGGTACTAAGAACTGGAGCTGATGCTCTGGTCTTCTCTAAATTTAACTTGCTGACTGCACATTTATTTCCTTTGCTCTTCTAAGTGTTAGATAAGACATCACCTAAACAGTGTGTCTTATCTTAAGATACTGGTACTTCGCTGGCTCCTGACTATATCACCATCCCATGACTCTAAACACAGTACTTCCTACTGATCAGAAACACCTGTGAGCCCTGATTCCACTCAGCTCACCTGCTTTTTGAAAGTGTCTCAGTCCTTTGTTAATCTCAGGACATAAACTGATGATTTCCATAGAGACAGACTAATGAATGTATACTTGCCTTTTATAGAAGGAGCCTACTTTTTTTGATAAACTGTCCTTTCTTAGTTGGGAATGGTGGCACACACCTGTAATCCTAGTACTTGGAAGGCTCATACAGGAGTATCACAGGTTTTGGACAAGCCTCAGCAACATAGCAAGACACCCAACAACCTAGAAAGACCCTGATTCAAAACAAAAAATGAAAAGGACTGAGTGTAGCTTGGAGGTAGAATGCTTCTGGGCTCAAGCCCTAGTACCACCAAAAAATAAAAAAAAATAAATAATAAAAAAGAAAGGGAAGGAAGGAAGGAAAAAAGGAAGGAAGGAAGGAAGAAAGGAAGGAAGGAAGGAAGGGAAAAGAAATCCTTCCTTGGGAGCTTTGAGAAGCCCAAACAACAGTTCTGCTGATTCCAGCCGCTTCTGGTGATTCTGAAGGGGATTAACTTCCTAGAGGAGGTATTCTAGAGTGGATTAAAAAGTCATCGGAAAATAATGTTTTATTTCTGAAAACCAGTGTCAGCCTTCTGATTCCACAATCTTTTCTCACTAGGACTTTCCCTTCTCAGTCCCTGTCCCTGCAAACATTGTTGTTTTTCCTTGACTCCTTACCTCCCGCCATTCATTCTCATGACCCCTCCAGATGAATGACAGGGTCCAAACTTTTCCTGTGACCCATCCCAACTGTGACCTGTCCATCCCTTCCAGAATCCCATTTACTTCATTTATTCTCCAGACAGATTTACTATAAAGAAAAAGTAGACATAAAAGTGTTGTTCTTCCCACTGTGGAGAGGAATTGAGAATAGCCACAGAGATCACATGATAAATGGAGCCCAGGCTCAGAGAAGTGGAGGTGACTGGGCTCAGGTCGCTGGAGGAAAACTGATGCTTGTGATCTTCGACATTTGTGTTTTACTTAGGCTATATGAGGTATGTAGGTCAGTGCTGCACATTTTCTTCAGCACGTACATGTAATTTCTACACTATTGATGCTTCTCAGCTGCTCTGCGAAAACTTTAGGATCAGCAACTCTGGTTGGAGTAATTTCTCTCCTGTGACTGGTTGGGGCTTAATCAACAACAATTATAATAACAGTCAAATATTCCAAACAGAACTGCCTGTTTTTAGCATTGCATTCTGAGCATAGAATACTTAGTTTCTCCTAAGTTAGCAAGAGTTATTGAGAGTTGGTTGTTTAACGGGTTTATTCAATCGCACCCTGGCTCTCCCCATCAAGCCACTATCAAGGAAGATTCTGGGAAATGTAAGTCCTTACTAAGAAGAAATGCACACATGCCAGTCACTGAATCCTCCTTTGCATTTATAACTCATTCTGTTTACCTTGTTATCTAAATCAATGTATTCTGATTGGCACATTTCCTAACAAACTGAGCTGGAATTAATAAATCTCTCCTCTGTGCCTCAGTAACACTGTCCTTATAACCTGCGATACAGTTGTTGGTATACATTTCTTTCAGGATTGAAAATTTCTTTATTTAGAAGTATTGCCATCTTAGCACCTAGCACAGTGCTTGATATATAGTGGAAGCTCTACATTCTTTCCTTGATGATCATTCATTCATTCATTGAGATTTTGCTGGATACCTTATCTCACTTAATTTTCATAACTCTGAGTTTAATTATTTTTTTGGAAAAGTTTCCAGAATCTCTGCAACATTTTCTCAAACCTGAGACTGCCTTTTACATGGCTAATCGGCTAATCACAACACATTTATTGAATAATTGCTATTTTGTATGAGCTCTGACCAGCAGATACATTTACTTTAATATGTTATCAATGTCTTCTTACCAGTTCAGATGGCGCAAACACAATGAGTTATGATGGGAAGATACCTAGATGAGTATTAGTCTTCTGAATTCTTAGTTCCATAAGAAAGGGCAGCTCACTAAAACATAGAAGGGACCCATGGACTTCCTAATATACCCTCTCTTAGAATTAGGAAGTTGCCAATAAGTGCTGGAAAACTCCAGAAACTCATAGGTGATTCTAATGGGAATTCAGTTTGTTGAGGGAATAGTGCTTCAGGGCTACAAAATATTGTTATAGTCTTTTAGCATTAATGATAGTTTGAATATGACAGATGAGGTTAGTCCTACTAGGGAGATAGGAGGTGCTTTTAGAGCTGATAGCTCCTTCTTCTTCTTCTTCTTCTTCTTCTTCTTCTTCTTCTTCTTCTTCTTCTCTTTCTCTATCTCTCGATATTTAATTGTTTATTCTTCATTATGAAATACTTAGAGTAATCTTAATAACAGTGTATATGAAGCTAAAAGGATGATGAGGTGGGTTCTCAGGACTGTCTTCAGCTGTGATGCATGCAACCTTTACCAACTGTGATACAAACACAATTATTGTGGTGGGTCATAGTGAGAAGAGAGGAATTTACAGTAGCAGGGATAGGGGTGAAAAGCTAGAAAAGGACATTGAGAGGGATACAAAGCAGTGGAGAATAGACTTTGTGAAGACAAGCTTGTGTGGAGTTGGACATTAATTATGACATAACTGTAAGTCATGCCACTTCTCTGAAGACTCATCATTCTTTAGTTCCACTCCAGTCAACTTATTATGCTGTGGTAGGCAAATTCCACTTCCATTATCATTCCTACAAAGACACAGCCTTTGTGATACCAGTGCTAACATAATGAATTCCCAATCTCAGACATTATTTCTATGATTCAGCTTTAAATAAATGTCCTCCAGTCAGGTGTGGTGCTGCACACCTGTGCACCTGTAATCCTAGTACTTGGGAGACTGAGACAGAAAGATCACAGATTCCAGGCCAGACTAAAAGCTTAGTGAGTAACTATTTCAAAATGGAAAATAAAAATAGAACTGGGAGTGTAGCTCAAAGGTAAAATGCCCTGGGTTCAATATCCCTTACCACACACACATGCAAAAAATTGAACCACACAGGGAGACATATCTAACGGATAGCAGCTAAATCATATGTTCATATATTATTGGTGAGGGTGTTGAGAAATATTTTATTTTTACTATATTTTAACATTAACATTATTCTTTCTTTAAGAAGCCACAAAATAGTGAATTCCTGTAATCCTAGCAACTTGAAAGTTTGAGGGCAGCTTGGGAAACTAAGTGAGACCCTGTCTCAAAATAAAAAATAAAAATGATTGAGGCATATCTCAATGGTAGAATGCCCCTGGGTTCAATCCCCAGAACCTATAAAAAGAAGATAGTTTTATGTGCATATATTATCATTGCCAATAATTTAAAATGTGACAGCAGAAACAGGTCACCTGTCACCTCTTTAGCCTACACATCAGTGAAGATATGAACAGGTTATGTACATGGAATTTGAGTGTGGTTCAACCTCTTTTTGTCAAATCATTCTAAGAAGTGATGGGAGAGGTGAGTAGCAGTTTTTTAGTGTTTATTTTGAATCAATTATAGAGTAAACTCACCAGCCAAGGCATGAAGAGCTAACTCTTGTAAAATGCCATTGCAACTTAATCAGTGACAGTAAGCATGACTGATTCTCTTCCTGTCAAATGGGCAGAAAGTCCTCAGAATGCAAAGATCTTTAATTGCAGTCCAGCTGAGAAATGACACAGAAACAAAAAGACAGTGAATGATCTGAGGAATAGAATAAAAAGTGAGAATATTTTGCTTAAGTTAATGGTAGCATTGACCTGACATAGAGGGATATTTCATCTCCAGACCTGGGAGGTCTTACCAAGTTTGAGTAATAAGCAATCAGAGAGCATTTGAATTGTGTCCCTTTGTGTTTATCTCTTATATTATATTTATTATAATATTTGATAATTGTAGTTGTAATGAAAAAATAGGGAAGATACCTATGACCTATTTGGAGGTCATATGACCTAATATTTCCAGGAAGCAGTACTAAAAGAAAAGAGAAAAATGTCTACTGTAAGCTATCTTTTGTAGCCTATTATAAGATAAAAGGAAAAAATAGAGGGACAGGCTAACCTATCTGTATATTTTTGCAGAAAACAAAACATAAAATAATTGAATTTTTTTCTTCCAAGTGCAGGTGGCTATGAAATGGAAAGGACAGAAGACTGGAATACTTAGGAAGAGGAGTGATACTGCAGTGAGAACACATTTTACTATAATGCTCCCCATGCCCACACATATACACGAATGTATAAAAATACATATCATTCAGTCAATGCATTGAGATGTAACACAGATATATTAAACAAAGGAGGAAGGAAATATCCTGAAATAGAAGACGAAGAGAATCAAATAAATCTAAATGTAATTGAAATAGATAATATAAGTCTCTGAAAGAGGTTAGAGTTGAATTTTCAGAAATCTCACTTTATGTGTGTCCAGAGTAAATGAAATCAGTATGTTCAAGAGACACGTGTACTCTGATGTTTATTGCAGAACTAATCACAATAGTCAAGAATAAGAAACCACCTAAGTGTCTATCAACTGATCGATGGATAAAGCAGGCATGGTACATATACACACTGTGATACTATTCAGCCATAAAAAAGAATGAAATATTGTCAGGTGGGATGACTTGAATGGAACTGGAGACCAACTTTAAGAGATGTAAATCAGGCACAGAAAGATAAGACCTGCATAATCTCCCTCATATGTAGAGTCTAAGAAGATTCTTCACATAGAAGATGAGAGTAGAATGTAATTACAAGAGTCTGGGGAGTGTAGTGGGAGGGAAGGATGGGGAGTGTTGATTAATTTATTCACTATGTAACAATAGAACTCAATATGGCAAATATTCTAAATTTGTTTTATTTTCTCTCTTCCACTTACTTTAAATTTACTGCAAATTGTTTTGATATAAATCCCTTATGAAGGTAAAGTTGCATAGCATATGACACAAAATAAAGAAACATATTTCTGTTTTTATTTTTATTTATTGGGTTTGAAAGACAACTTTGCATACTTATATTCACAGCATTTGGTTTCATTTTGAAGGGCTACATTTTGTAGAACTACACTTTGC
>PVLC010031273.1:0-18889 GCA_004027655.1 Graphiurus murinus
GGTACTGGGGATTGAACTCAGGGGCATTCTACCTCCGAGCTACACCCCCAGCCCCATTTTTTATTCTTTATTTTGAAACCGAGTCTCACTAAGTTGCGGAGTGCCTCACTAGGTAGCTGAGGCTGGCCGAGAACCCGGATCCTCCGGTCTCAGCCTCCCGAATGCTGGGATTACAAGCGTGCGCCACCACGCCCGGCTTATTTTTTATTCTTTATTTTGAAACAGGGTCTAAGTTGCAGAGTGCCTCACTAGTCAAAGCTGTATTTTTAACCAAGTAAACCACAGTTGGAAACTGAATCTGACTGAACTAACTTGGACAAACTCATGGAAATCAAGACTAAAACCTGCCAACCAAAGGAGCTGTACAGCTGGGAAGGACCATCACACACTGAGGTATTTCCTTCCCCACATTGTACAAGACAAATTGGAACTTTCTGGATAGATAGGAAAGAGGGAAATACTCTGAATCAGCCACAGACCAAAGTCTTCTGAGAAAAGCTCCTGATCAACACTGTCTACACCAATTCAGAGCTCTGTGTATACATAAACTTGGTCATACCAACAAACTTACTCTCTTCCCCAAAGCTATTAAGAAGTGATAAGGCCAGACATGGTGGCAGACAGTAACGTAACAAGACCCTGTTTCAAATAAAAATAAAAAAGGGCTGGGGTTACAGCTCAGAGGTAGAATACCCCTGGGTTTAACCTCCTATACCCACTCCCAAAAGTGGTAAGGCAGATAGGCTGAGATGGGAGGATTTCAAGATGGAGGGCAGCCTTGGCAACAAAGTAAGACCCTGCTTAAAAAATAAAAATAAAGAGGACCAGAGATGTAGTTCAGCGGTGGAATATCCCTGGTACCATTCATACCCAATATTGCCAAAAGAAGAAAAAAAGTGCTAAGCCACCATCATACCTGAAGAGTTGCACAGAGTAAAGACTGAAGATCATTAAACTGGATTCTGTCAGATGTGCTCTGGATATGTGACTGCAAGGAAAAAAGAAATCATTATGTTCTAAATGAAAACATCCACCTTTTGGGGTTGCCAGGACCATTAGACAATCTTAACTAGTGCTAACAGAGAAATACAGTGGAATAAATACACAAGGAATATAGTGTAACACAAGTATAAGTAAACTGTGACAAGCAATGCAAATGTGAAGTTTCAATGTTGGTTTCTTCTTGGCGCTGAGGGAGGGTGCTAGGGATCGAACCCATGGCCTTGTTCAAGGTTCCAGTATTTTTTGTATAAAATATTTTGAGAAAACGTAAACACCAGAATGAAATAACAGTAGAGCTCTATGTCATAAGCACTGGCCTCTCCCCCAATATCCAGGGCACTCCCAGCCTCACCTCCATCTGAAGCACTTGCTGCAACCGTTCCATAATGACCAAAGTAGTTTTTTGAACCGCAGGGTAACAATCCTTGGCACTGTTTTTCACAATTTCCATTAGAGATTCATATGCAGAACTCCTTAGGTTGTTCTGATGTCCATCAGGTCTGTAAGGAATACATACCAAAAATCTTAAAAACTGAGGAGAAAGGACAGAGAAGTTGTTGTAATGTAGATGTTATCTCTAAAAACAGGAAACCAGACATTGATATTGCAGACTTGGTGTGAGTTTGGCAACACAATATCTAGGAACCAAAATTCTCCAAAGTCCTTTGAGTCAATGGCTCTATTTGTTATGGTCTCCAGACTTGGTTAAAACATAGAATGGGCTGCATGTGGTGGCACACACCTGTAATCCCAGTATTTGGGAGGATGAGACAGGAGAATTATAGGTTCAAGTACAGCCTCAGCAAGTATTGAGACTTTCATCAACCTAGTGAGGCCTTGTTTTGAAATAAATAAAATTGGGCTGCAAGTGTAGCTCAACAGTAGAATGTCTCTCTTTGGAGAATAAGATACAACTGTAGGAGAAAAAGTGGCTTGAAATAGAGAATCCGTATAGACAATTCAAAAGGCTGCCTGACTATCTCGAAGGATACACACCAAAATTTTCTTAATATCTCTCCCAAGTGAAATTGTGTGTGTGTGTGTGGTGGAGGAAATTGAACCCAGGGGCATTCTACCTCTGAGTTACACTCCCAACCCTATTATTTAATTTTTTTATTTAGAAACCACCTTGCTAAGTTGCCAAGAGCATGACTAAATCAACTGTGCTTAACATCATAAATAAAAATTATTCACTGGCCGGGCGTGGTGGCACACGCTTGTAATCCCAGCATTCGGAAGGCTGAGACCGGAGGATCCGGGTTCATGGCCAGCCTCAGCTACCTAGTGAGGCCCTCCGCAACTTAGTGAGACTTGGTTTCAAAAAATAAAGAATAAAAAATAGGGCTGGGGGTGTAGCTCGGAGGTAGAATGCCCCTGAGTTCAATCCCCAGGACTGCAAATAAAAAAAAAAAAAAAAAAAATTCACCGGGTGGAGTGTCACATGCTTGTAATCCCAGAATTTGGGAGACTGAAACAGGAGGATTGCAGGTTTGAGAACAGCCTCAGCAACTTAGCAAGACCCTGTTTCTAAATAAAAATAAAATCGATCTGGGGGTGCAGCTCAAGGGTAGAATGGCCTTGGGTTCAACTTCCAGTACAGAATAAATAAACCAATAAAAATAATTTACTAGCTGGACGTGGTGGTGCACGCTTGTAATCCCAGTACTTGAGAAGCTGAGACAGGAGGATCCGGGTTCACAGCCAGCCTCAGCTACTTAGTGAGACCCTGTTTCACAATAAAGAATAAAAAATAGGGCTGGGGGTGTAGCTCGGAGGTAGAATGCCCCTGGGTTCAATCCCCAGTGCTACAAAAAAAAAAGTTACTGACTTAGTGGCAATAATGAACACTACCATTTCTTATACCACCGTCAAATGCTCCACTGTAACTGTCAATAGGGACCTCTCTATGATGAATTATGCTCTAAAAGGAAATACAGAAATGAAACTATTTTCACATTTTAATTGCACACTGATAAATTTTTTTTAGTGATACTGGGGAGTGAACACAGGAATACTCTATCTCTGAGCTATATGATCAATCTTTTTTTTTTTTTTTTTTTTTTTGCGGTACTGGGGATTGAACTCAGGGGCATTCTACCTCTGAGCTACGCCCCCAGCCCTATTTTTTTACTCTTTATTTTGAAACCGAGTCTCACTAAGTTGCGGAGTGCCTCACTGAGGCACCCCGCAACTTAGTAGCTGAGGTTGGCCGCGAACCCGGATCCTCCGGTCTCAGCCTCCCGAATGCTGGGATTACAAGCGTGCGCCACCACGCCCGGCCAATCTTTTTTTTTGCAGTACTGATTGAACCCAGAAGTGTTGTACCTCTGATCTATACCTCACCCCTATTTTATTTTTTAGTTTGAAACAGTAAGTTGCTAAGGGTGTCCTCAACACTTTGATCCTCTTGTTTTAGCCACTCAAGAACTAGAATGACAAGCATGTGCCACAATGCTGGCTTAGTCTTTCTTACGTTACATTTAGAATTTTGGTGAGTTGCTCAGGTTGGCCTTGAACTTGTAGTCCTCCTGCCATTGGCCTTCCAAGTTGCTGTGATCACCATGCTTGGCTAACTTGAATAATTCAAAGGTAGGCAAGGTATACATCTCTTTATTTCTCAACCATTCATTCATTTTGTTGTAATGGGGACTGAACCCAAGGGGAGGAGCTCTACCTCTGAGTTACATCCCACCCCTTATTTTTAAACTGACACAAGGTCAGACTAAGTTGCCCAAGCTGGCCTTAAGCCTGCAATTGTCCTTCCTCAATCCCGGAGAGTCACTGGGATTATAGGTATGTGCCACTATACTTAGCTAATAACAACCAAGTCTACCACAGGAATCAGGGTGCGTGTGTGTGTTACTGGGGATTGAACATGGGGCACTCTACCTCTGAGCTTCATCCCCAGCCCTATTTTATTTACTTTTGAAATAGGGTCTAATTTCCAGAGGATTGCTGAGGCTGGCCGTGAACCTGTGATCCTCTTCAGACTCCCCAAGTAGTGGGATTACAAGCAGGCATCACTTGATTCCTCCAAAGCAGGTAACTTCTGTCCTATCCTTCATATAGAAGGCAACAAGAGTTGGATGAAAAAACACTACCCACTTTTTTTTTTTGGAGATGGAGCCGCACTATATTGCCCAGGCTGGTCTCCAATTCCTGGGCTCATGTGATCTACTGCCTCACCCTCCTGACTAGCTGGAGTGACAGGCACATGCCTCCATAACCTGCACGTCACCCACTTCTATGGATCATCAGTTACCTGTCTGTAGTCTCTAGGAGCTTCTGAACTATGAGTTCAAATGAAGATGACAAGCAATAGGTGGCTGGTTCTTCTTGATCATCAGCTACATCTGCAGCTTCATAAGCAGCTTCAGCCAGACTGGAGAAAGCCTAAAATATGAAGAGATTTAACATTAGCCCTGAGGGAACTCCATCCTAGAAGTACCTCATTTTTTAAGATACCTTGAGCAATGCTATTCTCTGATGACCTATAAGCAAATCAATGCTAAAAAAGTGCCAACTTTGTCAGTCCTTGTAAGACAACTTAACATTTTATAGGTATCTTTAAAATAAGTATGTATTTACTTATATTGCCTATTTGTCTTATCTCATAATTTGTCCAATTTTCTAAGCAGCAAAGTACTTTCACCTCCATCAATGTCTATAATTTCACTTCTTTCCATCGGCTAAGTTTTTTAGCTCCTCTCCTTTCGTTTTTCAACTTCCTCCCTCATATTGTCCCAAATGTCCCTAATAAATCACATGCAGCTTATACTGACTCAGTACTTAAGCCGCCTACCTTCCTTCCCTCTTTTCCCCTTTTCAGCAATGGTACTTCTTATGGCAAACAACTCTCATCCCTAATCAACTTTCTTGTCCCCAAGCAACTCAAAGAAATCCAGATAGCCTCCCCACCAGGGTTACCATGACTGCTCTGAGTGCTTTGAGAACCAGTCACTATGAGTCAACAGCTCCCACTGGCTCCTGTAATGGGCATCTCCCCCATGTTTTAAATGAAGAAATTAGAGACAGTATTCAGAAAAAGCCTTTCAGCGAGGTAGACCCATGTCTCTCCCACACTTCTCACTACTTTCTTAATCATGGCTCAAGCAGGTTTCTCTCACCAGAAAGAAAAGCCCTTACCCAGCACACATTTGAAGCCACTCTGGGTTCAGCACTGAGTCCCTCAATCAGACACTGCAGCAGAGGAGCCAAGTACACATCATTGATGGCAGCTTCAGGGAGCAGTTCACAAATTCTGCCCACAGTCCATGCAGTTGTGTCTCGAACAACTACACTGGGGTCTTTCATTAATTCTATCAGGGTGGGCATAGCCTAAAAATAGAATAAAGCAAAAAGAAAAATTAAAATTCATGCTCATAGATAGAAAAGATTTTAACTCAAGACATCATCACTAAGATGCATTTGCAAAAAAATATGCTTCTGACAGAGAATGATAGGGCATACTTGCAATCACAGTATCTGGGGGGGCTGAGACAGGAGGATTAAAAACTTAAGGCCAGACCATGTTTCAAAATAAAAAATGAGCCAGGCGTGGTGGCGCACGCTTGTAATCCCAGCATTTGGGAGGCTGAGACCGGAGGATCCAGGTTCGCAGCCAGCCTCAGCTACCTAATGAGGTCCTCCGCAACTTAGTGAGACTCGGTTTCAAAAGAAAGAATAAAAAATAGAGCTGGGGGTATAGCTCGGAGGTAGAATGCCCCTCCTGAGTCCAATCCCCAGTACTGCAAAAAAAAGAGAGAAAAGGAAAGGGCAAGGAGTGTAGCCTGGGGATAAAATGCAAAATGCCAGGCATGGTGGCTCATGCATATAACCCCCATACTTGGGAGGCTGAGACAGGAGCATCACAGGTTCAAGGCCATCAGCAATTTAGCAAGACCCTGTTTCAAAATAAAAAGTACCTAGGTATGGTGGTGCATGCCTGTAATCCTAGTACTTGTGAGGCTGCGATAGGAAGATCGCAGGTTCGAGAACAGCCTCAGCAAGCAGTGAGACTCTCATCAACCTAGTAGAGATCCTGTTTCAAAATAATAAAATAGGAGTTGGAATAAAATATATCTAGCCAATATAAAACAAAATAATAACAGTAATAAAAAATAGGGCTAGGGGTCTAGCTTAGAGGTAGAATTGACTCTGGGTTCAATATCCAGTACAAAAAAAAAAAAAAGTAAAATAGGACTGGGGGTATAGCTCAAGAGGTAGAAATCCCTTGGAATCTGTGACCACTTCCCAGTATCACAAAAAATAAAATTATATAAAAATAAAAGGACCAGGAGAGTGGGGGTTTCACTCAAAGATAAAATGTCATCTGGGTGTGGTGGTACACACCTGTAATCCCAATACTTGGAACCCTAGACACAGGAGGACTGCAGGTTCAAAGTCAGCCTCAGCAACTTAATAAGGGCCTCCACAACTTAGTGAGACCCTGTTTCCAATTAAAATATAAAATACAAGCGTGGTGGCACATGCTTGTAATCCCAGAACTTGGGAGGCTGAGACTGAAGGATCTGAGTTCACAGCTAGCCTCAGCTACTTAGTGAGGCCCTCTGCAATTTAGTAAGACACTTTTTCGAAATAAGAAATAAAAAAGTAGAACTGGGAGCCAGGCGCACGCTTGTAATCCCAGTACTTGGGAGGCTGAGACTAGAGGATCTAGGTTTGCAGGCAGCCTCAGCTACTTAGTAAGGCTCTCTGCAACTTAGTGAGACCCTGTTTCAACATAAGGAATAAAAAATAGGAACTGAGCGTGGTGGTGCATGCTTGTAATCCCAGCATTTGGGAGTCTGAGACTGGTGGATCCGAGTTCATGGCCAGCCTCAGCTACCTAGTGAGGCCCTCTGCAACTTAGTGAGACCCCATTTCAAAATAAAGAATTAAAAATGGGGCTGGGAGTATAGCTCCGAGGTAGAATGTCCCTGAGTTTAATCCCCAGTACCCCCCCCCCCAAAAAAAAGAATAAAAAATAGGGCTGGGGGTATAGCTCAGTGGTAGAATGCCCCTGGGTTCAATCTCCAGTACTAAAATAAAATAGGATTGAGGATGTAGCTCAGAAGTAGAATGCCCCTGGGTTCAATCCCCAGTACTGCAAATAAAGAAAGAAAAAAAGAAAGAAAGAAAATAAAAAGGGGTGGAGATACAGCTCAGTGGTAGACAGCCCAGTGTTAAATCTCCAAAACTGCAAGAAAAATAAACAAATAAAAGACTAGAAAATATTTATGATATGGCATCAAAAGAACAAGTATGCCGGTCATAGTGGTGCAAACTTGTAATTCCAATACTTGGGAGGCTGACACAGGAGGATCCCAGGTTTGCAGTCAGGCTCAGCAACTTAGTGAGACTGTTTCAAAATGAAAAATTAAAAAAAAAAAAGTTGGGGGTACAGTACAGAGGTAGAATGACCCTGGGTTCAATCCCCAGTATTAAAAAAAAAAAAAAGAGTAAGTTACAAGATGATCTGGACAGGAAGAACTACATCCTCTTGTATATGCAAGCATAAAGAGCAAAGCTGCAAGGATCAATACTGAGTGAAGAGAATCTTGAGGGAATAGGATTAAAGATGTCTTTTTAGCATTTTTTGCATTTATTTCCCAAAAGTTGATTGGTCATACAACGTATATAACTTAAAAGTTCAGAAATATATTTCACCCTTACTATAGCAAATAACCATTTGTAAATTTTTTTTTTTTTGTGGCACTGGGGATTGAACTCAGGGGCATTCTACCTCCGAGCTATACCCTCAGCCCTATTTTTTATTCTTTATTTTGAAACCAAGTCACTAAGTTGTGGAGTGCCTCACTAGGTAGCTCAGGTTAGCCGAGAGCCCAGATCCTCGGTCTCAGCCATCCAAATGCTGGGATTACAAGCGTGTACCACCACGCCCGGCTTATTTACTTTGTTTTAAAAAATGAAAGCACACAAAAAAATATAAAAAATAAAAAGTAAATAAATATCTCATTTTCCATTCCAAACTATCTCAGCTTTACCTGTATAACTAGTGGTTTGAGCTGATTTGGCTCTGGTCCTTCCAAGATACAGCCAAAAGCCATCACTGCTGCATCCCGGTATCGCCAATCTGGGTTCTTGATGTGTTCTTTAATGAAGGGGAGGACGTGTGGCACAATGTCATCTTCACAGCAGGTGGACAGAAGCATGAGGCACACCCCTGCTGCTTTGCAGGGGTTCCAGTCATCATCATCATCATTTTCATCCTGGTGAAACAATGGGGCATGAGATCAATTTTTTAACCCTAGGATCTGTTTTTTTGGGTAGTACTTGAAATGGAACCCAGGGGCATTCTATCTTTAGGGTGCACCCCCAGCCCTATTTTATTTTATTTTTATTTTTGTGGTACTGGGGATGAAACCCAGGGACATTCTACCTCTGAGCTATACCCACAGCCCTATATTTTATTCTTTATATTGAAGCAGGGTCTCACTAAGACACACTGCTTACATATTTATCCACTAGGTCCATTTCTTTAGGGAAGTTTGTTACTATTCCCAGCTCTCTTGACCTTTTTAAAACTTTGGTGCTAAGCCAGGCATGGTGGCACATGCTTATAATCCCAGTACTTGGGAGGCTTAAACCGGAGGATCAGGGTTTGAGGCAAGCCTCAGCTACTTTGTGAGGCCCTCTGCAACTTAATGAGACCCTGTTTCAAAATAAAGAATAAAAAAAAAATAGGGCTGGGGGTGTAGCTTGGAGGCAGAATCCCCCTGGGTTCCATCCCCAGGACGGCAAACATGCTATGCAGTGCTCCACGGAGCTATACTCCCAGCCCCCAACCTTTCTTTACAAAACATATCTGTTTTACAAAACATATCTCTTCTATTAGCATGGACAATGTAGCACTCTGGAAATCAAAGCAGTGTGTGGTTTGTTCCTAATCACCGTAGTTCTCCTTCGCAAACAACTCAGAGCCTGAAGGACCTAACTTATCTATAACAGAACATCAAATAGTTGATGGGCTGCTGAGTCCCTCCATGGAAACTGCTCCACAGCAAACCAAGCCACCCTAAATAAGGTCTCACAGCTTACTTACTTAGGTTTGGAAGGAGGCTCACCTGTTTAGTTAGTGTCTGTGTGAGGATAGGAACCAAGTACTGTAGTGCTCCCTTGGCATAAAATTTGCTGGTGTGCTCAGGGGGCCTTCCTTGTTCTGCTGCCTGAGGAGAAACACAGAACAAATTTTAGACAAAAGCAAAGCAAATAAGGCATATGCTGACAGTTACCCCAGGATCTGTGACAAACATATGGGGCCAATGGTACTATTCATCATGATCTTTGGAGGCACTCACTTTTTGATTCACTTCAGTGACATTCTTTTAAAAGGCCATACACATAATGCATCTTCTTCAAGGGCCAAGTAAACTTTAAGAATCACTTTTGTAGCCAGGCGTGGTGGCGCAGGCTTGTAATCCCAGCATTGGGGAGGCTGAGACCAGAGGATCCGGGTTCGTGGCCAGCGTCAGCTACCTAGTGAGGCACTCCGCAACTTAGTGAGACTTGGTTTCAAAATAAAGAATAAAAAGTAGGGCTGGGGTATAGCTCGGAGGTAGAATGCCCCTGAGTTCAATCCCCAGTGCCACACACACACACAAAAAAAATCACTTTTTTATTCTTTTTTTGAAACCAAGTCTCACTAAGTTGCGGAGTGCCTCACTAGGTAGCTAAGGCTGGCCACGAACCCGGATCCTCCGGTCTCAGCCTCCCCAATGCTGGGATTACAAGCGTGCGCCACCACGCCCGGCTTCACTTTTGTTTTTTACAATGTAAATTTGTATTAACAACCTGACAGTATGCAGAAATGTACATAAGGGTGCCAAAAATAAGGCTGTGTTTGTGAAAGTATATACAGACAAATAGAAGTTGGAAACAAAGCTTAAATTTAGAGATTCCAAGTGCAGAATGACTTTTTTCCTCATATCTGACTCATTTAACAGTTAGTTAACTATCAATTACACATCCAAGGCTTGCATCAGGACTTCAGAAAGGAAATAATTCAGCATCAGGTGTCACCTTGGTAAATTGACAGCCTGCTGCCCCCTTGTGTTTGTAGTATTAAGATAATCTAAAATAATCATGTCCAAAATCTGCAAAACCATGAACTGCTTCATTACTTTCTTCCTGAGGGTGTTTAGCTAAGAGAAAATCTAAATCTCTACACTAAGAGAAAATCTAAATCTCTACAAATGGAGATACCTTCTAAGTGAAGTCAAAGTAAAGCTTTCCCAGAAGAATACTCACAAATAAGCTGCCTCAAAACCCAGGCAAAAGAACAGTTCTCCCCCATGGCAATGTTCTCCCAGGCTCACCTCTGAAGCCTCAATGGCCAAATCCATTTCCTCATCACAGACATTGGACCAGAATTCTATCCCTTGTAGGGCCACCTCATCAATGTCACTTTTCATTGCTTCAATTGTGATCTTAAGAGAGAAAACAGGACACCACAGACCTCAGGTAAGTATTGATTCAAATTAGACTCGTCTCTTTAACCAGATATTCCATTCAACTTTCAAAAATACAATTTATGAAAGGTAGATCTGAAATGAGACAGAAACAGAAAACAGGCCAGGCGTGGTGCCACAAGCTTGTAATCCCAATACTTGGGAGGCTGAGATAGGAGAATCACAGCTTCCAGGACAGCCTCAGCAAGTAGTGAGACTCTCATCAACCTAGTGAGACCCTGTTTCCAAATAAATAAAATCAGGCTGGGGTTGTAGCTCAAGGACAGAATACCTCTGGGATTCAATCCCAAGTACCACAAAACAAAAAAAAATCTTCAAAATACAGTCCTTTTATAAGCACAAAGATAGTATAAATATTCTTGGCATGCCACTGATGAGCTTAAACATAATACTGAGACTCAAAGGATTTTGATTTCATAAAAATTAAAAATTACAGAATGATAGCTGGGTATGGTGGTACATGCTTGCAATCCCAGTACATGGGAGACTGAGATAGGAGGATCACAGGTTATCATCCGGGCTCAGCTACTTGTGAGGCCCTCCACAACTTAGTGAGACCATGATTCCAAACAAAAAATAAAAAAGCTGGACACGTTGTTGTATACTTGTAATCCCAGTACTTGAGAGGCTGAGACAGGAGGATCACAGGTTCCAGGCCAGCCTCAGTTACTTAGGGAGGCCTTTCACAACTTAGTGAGACCCTATTTCAAAATAAAGAATAAAAATAGGGCTGGGGGTGTAACTCAGATGTAGAATGTCCATGAGTTCAATCCCCAGTACCGCGGGGGGGGGGAAAAAAAAAAGAGGAGAAGATAGGGCTTGGGGTGTAGCTCAGAGATAGACCCCCTGGGTTCAACCCCCAGTGGGAGACACACACAAAAATATATAGAATTATTATCAAACAGCAACTAAGAATGATTAGTCCTATAATTAGCTATAAGCTCAAACCATATAAATTAGAAATACTTACTGCAAAAAGAGCAGGACCCATGTATGTCTCCATGTATTGATAATACAAAGACATTATCTTCACCAGATTCTGTAAAGCAGCCACTCGTACCTTTAAGAATACATTAAATGATTTATTAAAACAAAAAGGGCCGGGTATAGAATGCTCATGGTTTCAATCCCCAGTACAAAGACGAAGAATAAGAAAAAGATGAAGAAAAAAAGTCTATAATGGCCCATGACTGTAATCCCAGAACTTGAGAGGCTGAGACAGGAGGACCACAGGTTCAAGACCAGCCTCAACAACCTACTGAGACCCTGTTTCAAATTAAAAAATAATTTGAGCTAGGTGTGGTGGTGCATGTTTGTAATCCCAGTACTTGAGAGGCTGAGACAGGAAGATTGCAGGTTCGCAGAAAGGCTTAGCAACTTAGTGAGGCCCTCCACAACTTAGTGAGATCCTATTTCAAAATAAGGAATAAAAAATAGGGCCAATGGTGTCTATCAGAGGTAGTATGCCTCTGAGTTCAATCCCCAGCACCCACCACCCCCAAACACACAAAATAAGAGCCAGGCAAGGTGGTTCATGCTTATAATCCCAGTACTTGGGAGGCTGAGATGGGAGGATTTCAGGTTCAAGGATGGCCTCAGCAAGTAGTAAGATTTACCAACCCAGCAAAACCCTGTTTCAAAATAAAAATAAAAGCCTGGCGTGGTGGTACACGCTTGTAATCCCAGCATTTGGGAGGCTGAGACTGGAAGATCAGGGTTCGCGGCCAGCCTCAGCTACTTAGTGAGACCTTGTTTCAAAATAAAGAATAAAAAAATAGGGCTGGGGATATAGCTCGGAGGTAGAATGCCCCTGAGTTCAATCCCCAATTAGCGAGACTGTTTCAAAAAAATAAAAAAGGGCTGAGGGTGCATCTTGGGGATATAAATATACAGATAGGTAGGGTTAGGGGTACAGCTCAGAGATAAATGCCCCTAGGTTCAATCCCCAGTCAGCAAAAAATAGACAAGAAAAAAAAAAAATTAAAAATAAAAAATTCTGAGGGTTTAGCTCAGAGGTAGAACACCATTGGGTTCATTCCCCAATACCAAAAAAATAAACAAAAATAAAAAACGATGCAATCTGCAAAGGTAGACTTTATTAAGATCTAATGGTATATATCGTAGCATGTATGGATAATTCATTTACCCCTAAATTGATCTCTCCCCTCAATTTTCATTATCCCTTTCTACTTATTTGTCCATTCCTTTTTTTATTTTAAAGGTGCTTAAGGAACTCACAGGAGGGCTAAATTCACTAATACATACAATTCAAGCCAGACATGGTGGCGCACGCTTGTAATCCCAGCATTTGGGAGGCTGAGACCGGAAGATCCGGGTTCTCGGCCAGCCTCAGCTACTTAGTGAGGACCTCCGCAATTTAGTGAGACCCTGTTTCCAAGCTGGGTGTGGTGGCGCACGCTTGTAATCCCAGTATTTGGGAGGCTGAGACCGGAGGATCCAGGTTCGTGACCAGTCTCAGCTACCTAGAGTAAGGCATTCCACGCAACTTAGTGAGACCCGGTTTCAAAAATAAAGAATAAAAAATAGGGCTAGGGGTATAGTTCGGAGGTAGAATGCCCCTGAGTTCAATCTTCAGTACAAAAAAAAAAACAAACCCTGTTTCCAAATAAAGAATAAACAACAATAGGACTGGGAACATAGCCAGGAGGTAGAATGCCCCTGGGTTCAATCCCCAGTATCACACACACACACACACACACACACACACAAAAAAACAACCCCAAAACAAACTAATACAATTCAAACTGTCCATATTACTTTCACAGCTTCAAGGGTCAAGTTAGGGTTATGGCAATAGCAAAGCTGTTCCAATGGGTACAGTTGGGACCAATCATTGGAATAACCCATGACAATACAAGACCAAAGATGATCAAAAACTCCTCAGCCAGGTGTAGTGGCACATCCTTGTAATCCTGGTACTTGGGAGACTGAGGCATGAAGATCACAGGTTAAAGGTCAATGTGCAATAATTTAGCAAAACCCTTTTTTCAAAATAATATAAAAGAGTTGGGGGTATAGCTCGGATGTAGAATCCCCCTGGGTTAGTACCGAGTGTATACCCACAAGTACACACACATACCCATTCCTCTCTTAATCCTTTTTTTTGGTATTGGAGACTGAACCTAGAGGCATTCTACCTCCAAACTATATGCCCAGCCTGACTTTTTTTTTAAACAGGGTCTCACTAGGTTGATGAGAGTCTTACTACTTGCCGAGGCTGTCCTTAAAACTCTGATCCTCCTGTATAAGCCTCTCACGTACTGAGGCGTGTGCCACCACACAAAGTTTCTTAATCCTTTAAGAGTATGGCATATAGCTCACCAGGCGTGGTGGCCCACACTTGTAATCCCAGTACTTGGGAGGATCCCAGGTTCAGCTACTGAGACCCTATTTCAAAATAAAGAATAAAAACTAGGGCTGGGGATGTAGCTCAAAGATAGAATGCCCCTGGGTTTAATTCCTAGTTCCCCAAAAGATCTGCATTCTCTCCAAGTAGCACTGTTCTTGTTCTTCCCTGTTCTCCAATATACTAAAGAACAATTCTTATTAATAATAATATTAGTCAGGCGGGCGTGGTGGCGCACGCTTGTAATCCCAGCATTCGGGAGGCTGAGACCAGAGGATCCGGGTTTGCGGCCAGCCTCAGCTACCTAGAGAGGCACTCCGCAACTTAGTGAGACTCGGTTTCAAAATAAAGAATAAAAAATAGGGCTGGGGGTATAGCTCGGAGGTAGAATGCCCCCGAGTTCAATCCCCAGTACCGCAAAAAAAAAAAAAAAAAAAGTCAAAACTTTTTAATTTAGTGCGTGGATTTTTTTATATTTCAAACTCTGTATGTTACAGTTGGCATTTTCTAGGCAAGGTTTAAGGTATTTTTTCTTATGATCACATACTTACCCTCGTATCTGGACACTGTGTGGCTTCACAGACCACCTGCATAATAAAGTGCCTTTCAGACTGCAGGAAGAATAAAGATAAGGAGAATTAGGTAAGCATAAACCAGACATAAGATTCCTACACTCTCACTATAAGGAAAAACTGTTGTTCCCTTAGGTATGATCCAGAAATCCTTAAGGTAGCAACCGCACTAAGGAGACTAGAGTTTGCCTCCGTGTCTGCTACATAACCTGCCTTATAAGAAGGCCCTAATCTTTTAATCCCCAGGACCTTCACTAAAAGACTGCAGGGTAGAAGTTAACATGAAAATGTAGGTCACAAGCCGGGCGTGGTGGCGCACGCTTGTAATCCCAGCAGTCGGGAGGCTGAGACCGGAGGATCCAGGTTCGCGGCTAGCCTCAGCTACCTAGTGAGGCACTCCGCAACTTAGTGAGACTCGGTTTCAAAATAAAGAATAAAAAATAGGGCTGGGGGCATAGCTCAGAGGTAGAATGCCCCTGAGTTCAATCCCCAGTACCGCAAAAAAAAAAAAAAAGAAAAGAAAAGAAAATGCAGGTCACTAGGTTTAAATAGTCTGTTTAAAAAAAGAAGCCAGGTGTGGTGGCACATGCTTGTAATCCCAGTACTTGGGAGGCTGAGACAGGAAGATCCAAGTTTGTGGTCAGCTTCAGCTACTTTTTTTTTTTTCGGTACTCTTTTATTCCTTACCCTCTGAATCTATACCATTTAGCAAAAGAGAAAATTTACTTTGAAGTACATAGCCCAGTGCTAGAGCATTTGCCTAGCATGCCCAAAGCCCTAGGTTTGATCTCCAGCAACAAAAAAATAAAAAAAGAAGAAAAAAATAAAACTCACCTCTTTGTCAAAGTTTGCTTTGGTGAACTCTAATGAGTTCAGGAGTGCATTAGTAGCAGCTAACTTCACATTATTACTAGGCTCTTCTTTCCTCATACCCTGGATTATGGCAGTCAAAATCTCATTGGATTTATCTTGCAGCTGCTCTGGATCCTGAACAAGCAAAGAAGTACAATGAACATACTAATGAGCCATGACTAACTAGCAGTTCTTTCATTGTAAAACCCACTAGAGCAAATATTATGACTTTGGGACTTTTCCCATAAGTTTCCATTTTGGGACAGCACTACAAAGTACCTGCAAAATAGCCCATGGGACTGGTAGTCCAAAATTGAACTAAAAAAGTTAAATTCATTAACTTCATCTCGTACTTATTAGCACAATGACTCTGAGTAGGAGGTAATACTGGCTTTTTCTCCTTCTGTGCAAATGGAGGTGGCAGTCTGTTGTCTTATTCCTTACGCCCCCACATCTCTACCAAAAAAAGTAAAGTGTCAAAATAGCTGAGGTCCAAGAATCAATAGCTGAGTACAACACGTAGGGATGTCTAAGTCCAGTGAAGTGCTGTGGGCTTTTTTGCCGCACAAAATCTACAACAAAACATATACCAAGGACAGTAGCCTCATGAGCAACAAGTACTGAGATGTATCTAAAATACTGTGATGTAGTTGAGCATGGTGACACACTCCTGTAATCCCAGTACTTGAGGAGCCGAGAGAGGAGAATCACAGGTTTGAAGAGAGCCTCAGCAAGTAGTGAGACTCTCATCAACCTAGCGGGACCCTCTTTCAAAATAAAAATAAACCTGTGTATGGGCCCACACTTGTAATCCCAGTACTTGGAAGGCTGAGAAAGGAGGATCACAGGTGCAAGTCTAGCCTTAGCAACTTAGTATAACCCTGTTTCAAAATAAAAAAACCAAGCCGGGCATGGTGGTGCATGCTTGTAATCCCAGCATTCGGGAGGCTGAGACCGGAGGATCCGGGTTCGCGGCCAGCCTCAGCTACCTAGTGAGCCACTCCGCAACTTAGTGAGACTCGGTTTCAAAATAAAGAATAAAAAAATAGGGCTGGGGGTATAGCTCGGAGGTAGAATGCCCGAGTTCAATCCCCAGTACCGCAAAAAAAAAAAAACAAAACCCAGACTGGCATGGAGACACACACTCTAATACCAGTACCTGGGAGGCTGAGGCAGGAGGATCAGAGGTTAGTGGCCAGCCTCATTTACTTAGTGAGACTGTGTTTCAAAATAAAGAATAAAAAATAGGGCTGGGTGTGTAGCTCAGAGGTAGAATGCCCCTGGGTTCCATCCCCAGTGCCCCCCCACAAACACACTCAAAATGAATGAATGAATGAATAAAGCTGGGCGTGGTGGCGCACGCTTGTAATCCCAGTACTTGGGAAGCTGAAGACTGGAGGATCCAGGTTTGCAGCCAGCTTCAGCTACTTAGTGAGGACCTCTGCAACTTAGTGAGACCCTGTTTCAAAATAAAAATTACAAGCCGGGCGTGGTGGCGCACGCTTGTAATCCCAGCACGGGAGGCTGAGACCAGAGGATCTGGGTTCGCAGCCAGCCTCAGCTACCTAGTGAGGCACTTCGCAACTTAG
This sequence comes from Graphiurus murinus, assembly GCA_004027655.1. Taxonomy (NCBI): domain Eukaryota; kingdom Metazoa; phylum Chordata; class Mammalia; order Rodentia; family Gliridae; genus Graphiurus; species Graphiurus murinus. The sequence goes on from PVLC010031273.1 coordinate 16,874, forward strand.
TGAGACTCGGTTTCAAAATAAAGAATAAAAAATAGGGCTGGGGGTATAGCTCAGAGGTAGAATGCCCCTGAGTTCAATCCCCAGTACCGCAAAAAAAAAAAAAAAATTACAAAATAGGACTGGGGGTGTAGCTCGGAGGTAGAATGTCCCCAGGTTCAAAAGACAGGCGTGATGGTGCATGCTTTTAATCCCTTGGGAGGCTGAGACAGGAGGATTTCAGGTTTGAAGCTAGCCTCAGCAACTTAGTGAGACATTGTTTCCAAATAAATAAAATAGGAGCTGGGCGTGGTGGCACACACGCTTGTAATCCCAGCATTTGGGAGGCTGAGACTGGAGGATCCAGATTCTCGGCCAGCCTCAACTGCGTAGTGAGACCCTTTGCAACTTAGTGAGATCATTTCAAAAATAAAGAATAAAAAATAGGCCTGGGGTGTAGCTTGGAGGTAGAATGCACCCAGGTTCCATCCCCAGTGCCACAAAAATAAAATAAAACAAAATAAAATAGGTCTGGGGGTGTATCCCAGAGGTAGAAGGCTCCTGGGTTCCTTCTCCAGTATCACCAAAAAATAAAATAGGACGGAGGGTATAGCTTGGAGGTAGAATGCTTCTCGGATCAACCTCTGGTACCAAAAAAGGTAAAAAAAAAAAAAAAAAAAAAAAAAAAAAATGGGAATGAGAGTGTAGCTCAGAAACAGAACACCCTTAGGTTCAATCCCTAGCACCACAAAAGCTTCTCCTGAGGCTAAAGGTATAACTCAGTGATAAGAGCACTTGGCTACCAAGCTCAAAGGCCTACTAGGTTCAATCTTCAGCACAGCAAAATAGAAAGTTTTTCCAAACCTATGAATTTCCATTTTGAGTTTATTTTTTCTGTTTTTGCAGTGCTGCGGATCAAACCTAGGTCATAGCACATTAGGCAAGCACACTACCAACGAGCTACATCCCTAGTCCCATTTTGAGTTTATGACTCTCCAAACTTTACTTCAATGCATTACTAGCAATGAGGAAAGAGATCTAAATTAATAAAGCAGTCCTATTTTCACGACCCTGCAGCAGCTTAGTTTTCTTCAAAAGTTGATAAGAGCATGCATGTCACAGCAAAAGGATATATAAATCAGATATATCAAGCAAACACTTACTATATCTTGGCAAATGTAACCAATAGCTTCCAAAGTTGACTCTTTCATGTGCTCTGTGCTGTTGGGGTTTGTGACATTGGCCACCAGCTGAGGAATGAGTTCTGGCCACTGGTTTACTGGGATCTCTGCACAAGCAATACCAGCCACACACTGTGAGGCAGAGCTAGGCCGGTAAGTTTCCGTGCCCAAAGTCTGTAAAACCTGTAAAAAAAAAAAAAAAAAAAAAAAGAGACAAAATATATCAATTTGTAACAGTTTGAACATATTTTGCCTACTACCACACCTCTCATATTAGTGCCACTCACTGAGTTCAGTCAAAAATAAAACAAAAACATGAGCCTCGGTAAAAACACCTGCAAAATCAACATTATCCAGTATCTAAAAACAAAACCAACCACCCCGTTGCTAGAAATTCTCCAAACCCACATACCTCATTTAAACACTCAACACAAGTAGAAAACTAGCAGTTAGAAAGGAAGAATTAAAAAGTAAGACGCAGCCAGAGCCGGGTGTGGTGGCGCACGCATGTAATCCTAGTACTTGGGAGGCTGAGACAGGAGGATCGCAGATTCACAGCCAGCCTCAGCTACTTAGTGAGGCCCTCTGCAACTTAGTGAGACTCTGTTTCAAAATAAAGAATGAAAAATAGGGTTAGGAGCCAGGCATGATAGCGCACGCTTGTAATCCCAGCATTCGGTAGGCTCAGACCGGAGGATCCGGGTTCGCGGCCAGCCTCAGCTACCTAGTGAGGCACTCTGCAACTTAGTGAGACCTGGTTTCAAAATAAAGAATAAAAAATAGGGCTGGGGGTATAGCTCGGAGGTAGAACACCCCTGAATTCAATCCCTAGTACCACAAAAAAAAAAAAAAAAAAAAA
>PVLC010031274.1:0-18907 GCA_004027655.1 Graphiurus murinus
ATAGGCCCTTGATATAATTCCAAGGCTGAGATAATTCAGGGAAATCATACACTTAAGGTTTATTCTCCCAACTATAATCTCCAAAATGTAAGAAATGGAGAAGTACTAGGACAATGAGTAAGCTGAATTTTATTCTGAGCGCTTAAAATATTTAAATATTTAATGAAAAATTTGATCTTTATTAAGTTAAAACATTTAAAATGGCATATACAAAAGAATTGAGTAATTTCTTTGACATAAAAATAGTCACGCTTGCACAGCTTGTTGGGGGCAGACAGAGTTGGCAGCAGAGTCTGCCTGATTCCAGAGGCCAGATTGTCAACACTGGACCACGTATTACATACTGCCTCCTTTGTGTATGAAAACACAACTACACCCATACCAATATGCACATGCACACAAACACCCCCACGCCACACACTGCTCTGGTTTGGATACAGTTTGAGCATACTCCCAATAGTTCATGTGTTGGGAGCCTGGTCCTCAGTGCAGTGGAATTGGGAAGTAATTCCATCTTTAAGTGAAAAATAATAAGGTCATCGAGGGCACTCTCATTCGAAGGAATTGCTTTAGTTCTCGTGGGACTCTGGTTAGTTCCTATGAAAGGGTTGCTATAAAAAGAGCAAGACGCGGTCCTCCCACTCTCAGGCAGCCTGTGTTGCTATGTAATTCTTTCCCTTACGCATGAATTCCCACAAAAATGCCATCTGTCATATGATGCAACCAGGGGCCCCTCACCAGAGCTGGCACCATGCTGTTTAGACTCTCAGTCTCTAAACTGTGAGCTCAGGTATTTCATTATAGCAACAGAAAGTGGAATAATACACACAGTAAGCATGTGCGTAATTGGTCAAGCACTGTATAGCAGAGCAACTACAGGCTGTCTCTTGCTCTTTGTCCATGCTCTTTGCTCCTTGGTCTTCTTTGGGATTTCATGGTGCTCACAAGACAACCTAGATAAAGGGCTCACTGGCTTCTCATTCCTCTTCTCCACAGTTGCCAGTCATCTTTCACATCAGAATACGGCCTCTGCTTCCGGTGAGCTGTTAGACCAACTGGCAACATGGCGTAGTAGTCAAACTCTACATTTTTTTTTTTCTCTTGTGATACTGGAGATTGAACTCAGGGACAGTCTACCTCTTTTTATTTTTTGTTTTTGAAACAGGATTTCACTAAGTTGCTGAGAATCTCACCACACTGCTGAGGCTGTCCTAAAACCTACAATCCTCCTGTCTCAGCCTCCCAAGCACTGGAATTACAGGCATGTGCCACCACACCTGGCTGTGGTCAAACCCTTATAATTGAGAACCAGACTATTTGGTTGGAATCTTGGCTTTACCACTTACTGGTGGTGTACTTACTTCTTGGTTAACTTTGGTGCTGTAAAGCCCATGTCTATAAGATGGCATTAACAGTATCCAGCTCCACGAATTGTTGAGAAGATTTAATAATCTCCTATAGGTAAAGGGCTTAGAACAATGTCCGGCACAAAGTAAGGGCTCTGAAAGTGCTAGCAACTGCTACTCTTGAATTCCGGCTCTTGCTCCACTGGCCGTGAGGCGCCTTCATTTGAGGGGATCTGCTCTGTGATCAGCTCTCGCTCAGCCCCATCATGAACCTCCCCCAGGCAGCAGACCCAGACCCTGCAGGTCTAGCTAAGGAATTTGCTCTTAGGTGTAAGGGCTATGGCCGAGTGACAAAAAGGCCACCGGCCTCCACAGACTGCTCCTGTCACTTATTATCTTCAAAGTAGGTCCTGGCATTTAAGGAATCATTCATTCATTCATTCATTCAGTAAACATTTTTTGGATTCCTACTATATTCTAGGCACTTTGGGGGCAATATTACAAAACAAAACAGAAAATGAAGAGAACAAATATTAATAACTACAAGTCAACATTTTAAGGGCAAAATTCAAATCAGCAGTTATTCTTGAGGGACCTAATAGGCATGCTATTTCAAGATCTAATTCGAATGGCCCCAATAAAAAATGAATTATCCTACTGTTTAGGAGCCATTTGGATGCAAGTTTGGAGGCGGTGACAGACGAGAATGCTCCAGTTGTGCGATTTTGGTCGGAGGCTGGTTATCATTCAGTTTCAGCATCTATTCCCAATGACAGGCTGTGAGGAACAGCTGAATGGAGAAAATGCAAAGCCGCTGGGCAGCTCTGGGGAGCCACAGTCCCATGGGGGTCTGACAAATGTTGAGATGGCAACAGTCATGTCTACGCCTTCAGAAATAACCCACAACAAGACTACGTGACCAGGGGAGAAAATACAGGAAATCAGATTTAATTAAGAAATTCGAAGTCAGGAAATGAAAAAAGTTAACAGTAATTCACCCACCTTGTGTATTTGCGGCATTCAAAAAACTGAGCTTCCTGATGTAAACTGAACGGAAGAGGGGTAGGAAGCGAAAGTTCATTGGTGCCTGAGAGCATTACTAAATGTTCCCGCTCTCCCTCCCAGGAACAGGAGCGGCTCTGGCATCACTTTAGTAGTTGAGGAAACTGAGGCTCAGAAAACTTAGGGCCACGCTGCAAGGAAGTGGTTGAGCAGGGTTTTGAACTCCGGTGAGCCTGACTGCCTTTAAAGTTTAGCAATTCTCCCCTGGTGTGGTGGCCCATGCTTGTAATCCCAGTACTTGGGAGGCTGAGACAGGAGGATCCCAGGTTTGTGGCCAGTCTCAGCAACTTAGTGAGTTCAAAATAAAAAGTAAAACAAGGATGGGAGTGTAGATTAGAGGTAGAATGCCCCGGGGTTCAATCCCCAGTACCACAAAAAACAAAAAAATCAAGTTTAGCAATTCTTGCAAGTTCACAGTTTTAAGAACCTATGTTTCCTCTCTTCCTTGGCCATTTATTATAAACTCTAAACCTTAATGCTTCATTCAAGCGCCCTGCAGCATTTGATGTTTAGGCTGTTTTCATTTAGTCTCAGCAGCAGCTCATCTGTAGAATGTCAAAGATGAAATATGAGTTGGCACGAGGATGCCTCATTAATCTCTAATACAAACAGAAATTTCTTGGATTCTTTAAAAGCATTTTATCACTGCCTGGGGGCTGGAAACTGTTTCTAGCCCCCTTGTTTTGCAATTATTTATGGGCAAACATTAGACATGCAACCTTCAATGTAAAATCTTAATTACTGCCTTTTTAGCTGATTTTCGGCCCCCTGAAGGGGTATAAATTAGAAGAATAATGGCCGAATAAGTTGAAATAAAGGCCACACGATACAATTTAACTGCCCCAAGAAATGAGTGCCCAGCATCAGATCCACACTTCTTCCATTTCTCTTCAGCAGAAAAATAAAAATAAAAATAAAAATAAAAAATAGACACAGTGAGCCAGACGTGGTGGTGCATGTCTGTAATCCTAGTGCTTGGGAAGCTAAGACAGGAATATTGTAAGTTCAAGGATGACCTCAGCAACTTAGTGAAGCCGTTTCAAAAAAAGAAAGAAAAGGGGGGGCTATGGGTGTTGCTCAGAGGTAGAATGCCCCTTGGTTTAATCCCCAGCACTACACACACACACACACACACACACACACACACACACACACGACAGATACAGTGAAGAAAATCAAAATGACCCAGCCCATCAATATTCTTTGCCTACCAAAGAAGGCTTTACTACTAGTCTGTGATTTTCTGATGGACAGGATGTCTTGGACTCTCTGTGTTCCCAGGGCCTGGTTCCCGTAGCAGGGATTAATGATGTTTGTTGGACAGAACTAAACTTGAGTGATTTAAACTACTGGCAGAAATTCTTTACATGCTTACAAAGGTAATTTCACTGTACTCATTTCATTGTTTAATCATTACATTCCTTCCTTTGTTCAACCTAATAAAAGGCACAGAAGACTGAATATACTTTGGTCAAGAGGAAGATAAGGAAAGGCAATATAATTGCTGAAATGTGACGTGTGGGATGGCCCGGGGCTCCCTCACTTAGCAGCTGAAACTGAAGCCCGCGGGACAAAGCCATGTGACATGGAGCGGCAGGGCCAGGCCGAGGGCTCTGCTCTCTGCCCCTCCATCCTCACCCCCACTCGACCAGGCCACACCCTGCACCTGCTTACCACCACCCTGAAGAGGGAAAGGTGGCTATGAAGAGTGGACATGAATTAATTGGTCGGCAGAAGCCAAATGAACAACAGATAAGAATTAGAACTAGTTTAGAGTTTATAACGAGAAGCAAGCAGCAATATGTTCTCCAGAAAATAGCTATGAATAAAATTTTTAAAAAGTTTTTTTTCTGGGAGCTACTTAAGAAGCCTGCCAGCAGCTCCCATTTATTGGAAGGAATGAAAGCCAGGCTCCAGGATTATCTGGAAATGACCTCCCTTGCTCATGAGTTGGGTGATCTCAGGTAATAAGCAACTTCTCAGCATCCGCGGGCCTTTCTCTGTAAAGGGGGGTGGTCAAAAGAGGATCAAGTTTAAAAAGTTGTTCTAAGGGTGAAAGGGGGTGAGGCATGGAAGGTATTTGACCAGTGCTGACACTCATTGGCAACTAATAAATACGATCGCTTCTCTGGCTTGTGATACTATTTCTGACGATTATCCTAGCAGTTCCAAGCCACAGGTGAGGGAGGAGCCATTACCTGGGGGTGGCGGTCAGTTCTGGAATCGCGCCATTGGTTCCACCAGCTTTTCTGGGTATAGTCGGCTTCCGCAGGGTGCACTCTCATGTCAGTGAAAACAGGGGATCTGATCAGTGTGGTCTTTCCTGGTTCAAATGAGATGACCAGGTCTTGAGCAAGTCAAGAGAAAGAGGAGGGACTGAGGTTCCGTAGACTTGAATTCATCAGACCTGTGTGTCAAAACTCAGCTTTTCTGAGAGAGTCACCAGGTCAAGAAAGACTCACAAGCCTGTCTCGGTGGGGCTGGGAGACGTGAAGCTCTGGCCCCCAGTCTCACCCCCAGGGGCAATAAATGACGGCTGAACTGTGTTTTAAGGGATGAGGAGTGGGCCAAACGCTGGGCTTTGGATTCACTGAGTGGGCCATGCAAGCTGAGGGCCGAAGCGGAACTATTCAAATAGGACTCAGAAGGGGTCTCAGAGGCTGTGTGGAGAGGGGGTGTCTGGAGAGGACAGAGATGCTTCTAGAAAAGATTTCTGAGGTGTGCTTGCTGCCCTAAGCACTATGCATGGACTAGCTTGTTTCATTTGCATATAATTCCATGAGCAGGTGCTACGATCATCCTTATTTTACATATATGGAAATGACAGTGGTTCAGAAAGATAAAATAACTTGTCTCAGGCTGTGAAGCCAGCTTGAATGGAGGCGGACTTCACAATTAGGTACCTCTGACTGCAGGGTCTTGCTTTTAACCACTACGCTATAAACTGAGGCCCAGTTTACTTTTGGGGATCAGGCTATTTGCCATCCACTGCTCTCTCCCATTGACTAAACTCGTGACATAGATGGAGGCCTTCTTCCCTCACCCCCAGGGATGAGTGCACTAGAACAGCCTTCCAGAAAGGAGAGAGCTGGGTTTGGGCCAAGGACACAGTCACGCTGGCACTCCCCTGGCGTCCAACCGTGCACTCCCTTTTTCAGCATTTATTGAGGGCCAACTGCTTGTTCATGTGTTGGGCATTGGGTAGGGTGTACCAGACACTGCAAAGAGGCATAAAAATAAATCAGATAGAGAATTTTTCCTCAAGGCATTTAAAATATTGGGAGAGACAGACATGTATAGAATCAAATGTATGTGGCTAAAGAATGTCTTAATTAAGTCTGTCTTAATTTACCATACAATGAGGAACAGATGAAGCGCTCTGAAATCTGAGAGCGGGGATCAGAGACTTCTAATAGGAGCCCAAAGCCAGAGAGGAGCTGAGTTTGGAAAAGTGAGTAGAACTTAAATACGCAGAGAAGAGGACGCAAAAAAATTTTTTTCTTCTAAAGATAAGGAACAAATGTACAGAGGTCATGAAATAGGGGGCTGACAGGGGAACTTGGAGAGGTCTTCTTGGATGGAGGGTGCTGCTGGGAAGGAGTGCAGGAAGGAATGGGGAGCAAAGCCTGGAGGCGGCCCTGGCAGCAGGCTGAGGGCCCTTAGCTGTGTTACATGGACCACCCTTGTCAAACTGCGTGCTGTGGCGCAGAGTTGTGTCCCAGAGTCTTCCTTCACAAATGTGTGCTAGAGCTTAGATGCTGAGTGTCCCGCAAAGGCTTGATCCCCAGGACGGTGCTCCTGGGAGGTGGAGCTCTGGGGAGGTGGGATCTAGGAAGAGATATTAGGTCATCTGGGGCATGCCTCAGAGGGGACTGAGGAACGCCAGCCCTCCCTCTCCCTCTTTACTCCCCAGTTGTGCTGAGAACAGTGTGGCTCCATCATCCACTCCCGCCATGATGTACTGTCTTGCCACAGGCTCAAATCATGGACTAGAACCTCCAAAACTGTGACTCAGAAAAAAACCTTCTGTCTTAGCTGGGTGTGGTGGTGTACACTTGTAATCCCAGTACTTGGGAAGCTGAGACAGGAGGATTGCAGGTTGGAGGACAGCCTCAGCAAGTAGTGAGACTCTCATCAACCTAATGAGACCCTATTTCCAAATAAAAATAAAATAGGGCTGGGGGTGTAGCACTGAGATAGAATGCCCCTGGGCTCAATGACTGCTACCACAAAAAATTTAAAAAAAAAATAAAACTTTTTGAGCTGGGCATGGCAGCACATACTTGTAATCCCAGTACTTGGGAGGCTGAGACAGGAGGATCTCAGGTTCACAGCTAGCCTCAGCCACTTAGTGAGGCTTTCAGTAACTTAGTAAAACCTTGTTTCAAAATAAAGAATAAAAAATAGGACTGGGGGTGTAGCTCGGAGGTAGAATGCCCGTGGGTTCCATCTTCAGCACTGCAAAACAAAACAAAAAACAAACAAAAAAAACCCCTTTTGTCTTTATAAGCTGATAACCTCAGGGGTTTTGTTATAACGACAGAGAGCTGACTAATACAGTGTGCTATCCAAATTTCAAGCAATGTCTCATCACCCATTCCTGCCTCAAGGAAAGACAAATCTCCCCTAATGAGGCCTGGGAGAAAGAATGTTATGCCAAGTGGTTCAAGTGGAAGGCAACTGGGGGGATTATCATATGGGGGTGCTTAAAAGACGAAAGGGGCAGTATAATGTCAAGACATTGCTAAAGAAGAATCTAATATTTGCTAGAACCCGTGAAAAGTTTCTCCTCAGTATATGTAAGTACCACCTGGGTTCCTCTCAGAGAGGGACCCCAGGCTGCAGGGCAACTACTCAGGCGATACCATTAACTGACCACTTTCACAGACCCCATGGTGTGCCAAATCAACTGGGCTCTCACTGTAATTACTGCCAACTTTCTTTTTCAGTGTCATTTTGGGTTTTCTGTTGTTGATGTTTTTCATACCAGGGACTGAACACAGGCACATTCTGCCTCCAAGCTACACTCCCAGCCCTTTTTCATGTCTTATTTTGAAATGGTCTCTTGCTAAACTGCTGAGGGCCTAAGTTGCTGAGGCTGGCCTTGAACCTGCGATCCTCCTGTCTCAGTCTCCCAAGTACTGGGATTATGAGCATGTGCCACCAGGCCTGGCTTTTAGTGTCATTCTAAATCACTTCATCTGGATTTAGATCCCCGCTTTGCCATTTGTCCTCGATCACATTTCAAACCTCTATGTCCCTCCCTTTGTTTTCTCATCTTCAGAATGAAGACAATAAAGAGAGAAGGAACCCCACGGGCTGTCCCAAGAGTTAACAGCAATGATGGTGGTGAAGCATTAGCAGAGCGCTTGGCCCAGAGCAAGGGCAAGAATCCAAAACTGGGCAGGGAATACATTCAGCCAAAGCATCATAGGAACTGCAGAAAAGAGGAAGCCCCAGAGGGCATCTCCGTGGGGGTGCCACGGAGGGAGGCTGGGTGTGCAGGTACTGGCTGCGGCGTGATACTGACCCATATTTACGGAGCACTCGGTGCATGCCAGGCCTCTCCCAAGGCCAGTTACACGCAGGAGAGCTGGCACGACACAGAGCGAACGGGAGGCCCGAGGGAAGAGCAATCCAGAGCCAAGAAAGAGGCGAGGAGAGCTTCCACCAGTGAACACAGTAAACAGGAACGGAAGACCTGGGAAACCCGGTAGATGCCAAATTGCACAGGACAAGGTGGCCAGGGATGCCGGCAGGGCAGAAAGCCTCTCTGGAGCCCGAGCGGCCAGACAGATGGCAGCACAAGCATGAGCACAACAAGACGTCACGCTGGGCTCAGGCTCTCCCTCCTGAAGGGGTCATTTGAGAAGAGCAACTTGCTAGCACAGATATGGGCTGAGCCAGGTGAACCGGGCGTTGTGGTGCACGCCTGTAATCCTAGTACTTGGGAGACTAAGATAGGAGGATTGCAGGTTTAAGGCCAGCCTCATCAACTTAGCGAGACCCTCAGCCACCAAGTGAGATCCTGTTTCAAAATAAGACATAAAAAAGGCTGGGGTGTAGCTTGGAGGTAGAACATCCTGGGTTCAATCTCCAGTGCCACAAAAGAGAGGGGGGTAGAGGGGAAAAATAATGGACTGGCATCTGATACAAATGAATTCCTGAGAATTTAAAAATAAAGAAACCCTAGCCGGGTGTGGTGGCGCACGCTTGTAATCCCAGCATTCGGGAGGCTGAGACCAGAGGATCCGGGTTCGCGGCCAGCCTCAGCTACCTAGCGAGGCACTCCAAAACTTAGTGAGACTCGGTTTCAAAATAAAGAATAAAAAATAGGGCTGGGAGTATAGCTCAGAGGCAGAATGCCCCTGAGTTCAATCCCCAGTACCACAAAAAATAAAATAAAGAAACCCCACCAAACAACTGACCTCCAAGCACTTTTCTTTCTTCGCTTGGTGAAGTAGGCTAACCATTCCAGGAAGCAAGACTGGAAAGATGAAGTTTTCCAAATATTCTTTGGGGGAACCTAAAATAAACAAAAAGTTCCCGCTGCAAATTCCAAACTGCCCAAGTTCATCTGGGGGAAGTGTTAAAAAAAAAAAAAAGAGGTCCTGTCATTCAATGACGTGATTGTGTGACATCTTGCTCCAGAGCATTGAGCTGGGCTGCATTACTAAGAAAACTTAAATTGTAATTTGAGCCTCTCTAGTCTGGGCGGATGTTGGCTCTGTCCTACACAAGGCCAGGTCCCCAGTTTGCTCCAGCCTGGAGGCAGCAACAGTAAGGAGGCCAGTGTGGCTGTAGGGATGGAGGGCCATAAGCAAGGGGAGTGTAGTGGAAACTGAGGCTGGAGAGGAACTGGGGTGGGAGTATAAGGGGCAGGACCCCAAGGCCACAGGAATGGCGGTGGTGTCTGGCCCACTCCAAAGCACACCAGCTGAAGGCACAGAAGAACCAGGAGGAGAGAGGGCCTCGCACCAGGGAGGACCCAAGGGGCTGGGGCTCAGGGGAGAAGCCTGCACCTCAAGAGGGGACAACATGACGTTTTCTCTTACTTTTTGCATTTGTTAACCTCTTTCCTTCCTCCTTTGTATTTAAGGTAGACTCAGAGTATTCTTATTGCTATTATACTTTAATCTTAAAGAAAAAATTGGTGGAGCCAGGAGTGGTGGCACACACCTGCAATCCCAGTACTTGGGAGGCTGAGACAGGAGGATCACAGATTTCAGGACAGCCTCAGCAATTAGTGAGACTCCCATCAACCTAGCAAGACCCTGTTTCAAAATAAAAATAAAATAGGGCTGGGCGTGTAGTAGCTCGAAGGTAGAATGCCCCTGGGTTCAACTCCCAGTACCGCAAAAATAAAAAATAAAATAGGGCTGGGGGTGTAGTTCAGAGATAGAATTCCTTTGAGTTCAATTCCCAGGATCACCACCACACACACACACACACACACACACACACACACACACACACAATCAGTATACAGGATACATCTCTTAAGAATAAGAATTATCGGGAAGCCGGGCGTGATGGCACACGCATGTAATCCCAGCATTTGGGAGGCTGAGACCGGAGGATCCGGGTTCGCGGCCAGCCTCAGCTACCTAGTGAGGCACTCCGCAACTTAGTGAGCCTCGGTTTCAAAATAAAGAATAAAAAAATAGGGCTGGAGGTATAGCTCGGAGGTAGAATGCCCCCTGAGTTCAATCCCCAGTACCGCAAAAAAAAAAAAAAAAAAAAAAGAATTATCGGGGTGTGGTGGCGCACGTTTGTCATCCCAGTACTTGGGAGGCTGAGACAGGAGGATTGCAAGTTCGCAGCTAGCCTCAGCTACTTAGGCCCTCTGCAATTTAGTGAGGCCCTGTTTCAAAATAAAGAATAAAAATGGGGCTAGGAGTGTAATTCAGAGGTAGAATATACCAGTACCACAAAAAAGAATTAAGACAAGAACATCATGTTTCTTATTTATTGGGCTCCCTGAGGTCTCTCTGATCACCCCTATCCTCACCCTGTGGTTTTGCAAACCCCCAAACTCTAAAAGCTGGACCCCACTTCCTTACTCACATGTTTTTGGATCGATTGTTTCCGATTTCTTTTGAGGACAGGGTATGTGTGAGGTCATGGTGAAAGGTGGGGGTGGAAAATAATGCTCGACGTTGAAGCCGTGGGAAATGGGCTCCTCCAGCGGTGAAACCTGTCGGGGGAGGGGAGGGGTCAATTCATACAGACAGTCTAAATTGTATTTTCTTTGATAACCCTACAAGGGAATAAAATTCCCTGTCAGAATTTAGGTTCTAGGGCACAAAGAGCCCAATCTTTGTCTCCCTTCCCTCCTGAAACACCTATAAATGACCTATAAAGGAAGAAGCTTCCAGTAGAGAAAATAATAGGACTGTGGACCAGAGGTTGTCTCATGAACACAAAGGATACAGACAGAGCCTGTTTCCAGAGCAAGAGGGCAAGTTGTAACCACACAGAGACACTGCCCGGGATGGAGAGGTCCATCTTCCCAGCGGAGTTCCAAAGGGGCTTGTTCCTGAGAAGTGACGGGGTCACGGGGGCGGGGGGATATAACACTGTGAACTGGAGACCTGGCTGGCTTCCAGTGGCTGCCGCCCACACACCCACTGGCCCTGCTTCTCCCCCTCAATATTCATGAAGCTACGTTCACACCAACATTTATATCCAGCTCTCCCTCCTCCAGTGCTCCTGTCAACAAATGCAACGGCCTGGGGAGGAAGGAGTGGAACTACACAGGGTACCGTGCTGGCCACCCAAGGGAAAAACCCAGAGCGCTGATCATTGCTTTGGACCCCACCCAACCCCAAGATATTGACCCCATGCATGTTTAACCCGAAGAAGAGTCTTTCAGTGGACAATTACTCCCCATAAATGTGTGGTCAGTGTTTTTCTATTCATAGAAGAGGCCCATCCAGAAAACAAACCTACATATACAGCAAAAGAGGATAACCACGCCAGCTATGATGGTTAACTTTAGAGGTCAACTTGACTGGATTACAGCATATAGAGAGAGCTGCTAAAGCATTAGAGTCTGGGTTTGTCAAGCAATTGATTGCTGGGCCGAGTAGTGGAAGATTTGCCCTCATGTAGACTGGTGCCAGCCAGGTGGCTTGGGCCCAGATGAAACAGAAAGGTGGAGGAAAGGTTAATTTTCTCTCTCTTCTAGAGCCAGGATACCCCTTTCCTGCCCTTGGGTGTCAGAACTCCACATCATGCTCCTTTTGGATCCTAGGACTTGTACCAGTGGGCCTCCCCACTCTTACTCCATCCCCTACTCCCCACCCCTGCAGGCTCAGGCTTTGGCCATGGACTGAGTTACACCACTGGCTTCCTTGCTTCTGAGGACTTCAGGATTGGCTTAAGCTACATTACTGCCTTCACTAGTTCTCCAACTTGCAGATGGCCTAGCAAGGAACTTCTCACCTTTCATAATCATGTGTGAGTCAGTTTCTCTTTAAAACAAACAAAACCCCCACAAACCTCTATCTAGCCTATCTATATATCTATCTGGCATCTCTTATTGGTTCTCTCTGTAGAACCCTAAGACACCAGCTATATAGGAAAATCCACTCAGACCCCCATTTTAAACTTTAAATAATCAAAACTCTCTATACAGATCGGGAAAAGTAACAGCATATAAGACAAAAGATCAAGATCTACAAACAGAACAACTGAAACTGATATAAGAACAAATAATCCAAGGAAAAGAAGCGTAATTAGTAACTGCAGAAAAATTTGGGAAGGAATTGCATCCATAAAGCAAGAACAGTTTGGTATGAAAAAGCAACAATCATAGAACATGAGTTTTAGACTCAAGACACTGCCCGGGAGTTACAGTAATAGAGGTCAATCAAAGTCTAGAGACTTGGGCTTTGGTTCCATCTTGGCTCAAGTCCCTTTATCTCTCAGAATGGTTTTTAAAATTTTTGAACTGCATCAAGTGTCTATTTAATTTCCAGGTATACCTCTAAGGGCCCTCCCTTCCTGGTTGCCCTGTCCTTGGCCTCTCTCAGCCTAGTCGTCTTCTATCCCACTCTGCCATGCAGAGAAATCCAAAGCACCCTCCCCACACCTGTCTCAACATAGACATGCTGTTGGATTCACTGTGAAGCCTTTCTCATCCAGGATCTCATTTGAGCCCCACAGAGACTCTGTGAGTTGGTCAAGAATTATCTGTCCCATTTAATAGGTACAGAAACTAAGGCTCACAGAGGTCACGAGATGCTCTTTAAGTGACAGCGTTAGTAGGGAAATAAGGATTGGCCTCGGGTTTCTGGTCCAGTCTGACCTTCGCCAGCCATCGTGCTATTCTCATTCAAGAGCTTTTTATTAAGGTTGAAGCCTGGGCAATACTCACAGTAACTGGGGTGTCATGTTTGACTTTATGTCCTTCTGGAAAGGGAGGCAGTTCAGCTTCATACTCTAAAGGGAGAGAAAAAAAAAAATCCTCAGTTCCATACCTCAGTACAGTTTGTGATGTAATTTCCTTTTTTATTGTGGTTGGTGGTTCACAGAAATGAGAAACAACTAGCCATTGCAGGTTAATATTTATTGTGGATAAGCCACTTTATCTAAAATGGGTAAGATGGTCTGTCTCCTGTGTGAAAGTGAAGGCGTCATGTAAAAGTCTGAGACTCTTTTCCCCCAGACAGTACAACTTCAGACATGCCCAAACATTATAACTGCAGGGAAGAGAGTGGGGAGGGTGGTAAAAAGACGACACCAGGAGCACACGTGGAGCAGAGACGAACACAAAGAACATTCTACCCAAGTTGAACAGGGTAGCGACAACCATTGCTGAGAGCGGGGCAGAAAATACTCATGGGCTATAATAGTTACACCCCAAAGGAAAGGCTGGTAAAAAAAAGAAAATCTGGTAAGGACCGTGTTTCAAAGGCAATCGTATATTCACTTCACAGCAATGAGGAAAATCTCTGGGCAAGAGAATGCTGATGGCATGCAATTGTACTGAATATACACTTTATTCCTTTACTTGGTCATTCACCAGGTAGTAGAGCATTTTCAACTTTAAAATTTTATTTATTTATTTGTTGTGGTACTGGGGATTGTACTCAAGGGCATTCTACCTTCAAGCTACACTCTTAGTCCTATTTTATTATTTGTTGTTGTTGTTTTGAAACAGGATCTTGCTAGGTTATTGAGAGTCTAGCTACATTGCTGAGGCTGTCCTCGAACCTGTAATCCTCCTGTTTCAGCCTTCCAAGTACTGAAGTACTGGGATTACAGGCATGCGCCATGACTTTTTTTTTTTTTTTTTTAACTCCTAAGTATCAGGCTGAGGATAAATACATCAGACTACAGGTTAAAAGCAATTTTGAGCCGGGCGTGGTGGCGCACGCTTGTAATCCCAGCATTCGGGAGGCTGAGACCGGAGGATCTGGGTTCGAGGCCAGCCTCAGCTACCTAGTGAGGCCCTCCGCAACTTAGTGAGACTCAGTTTCAAAATAAAAGAATAAAAAATAGGGCTGGGGGTGTAGCTCGGAGGTAGAATGCCTCTGAGTTCAATCCCCAGTACCACACACACAAAAAAAAAGCAATTTTGATTCCAAATATCAGCTATTACCAGGCAACGTATTACAGTAGTTCCCCTTTGCTGTAGCCTGGATCTGAAAGGCCTCCCAAAGGCCCAAGCACTGAAGGCTGGGTCCCCTGTGTGGCACTATGGGGAAGTGACGGAATCTTTAAGAGGTGGTACCCATATAACCCCAGTGCTGGGGAGGCTAAGATAGGAGGACTGCAAGTTAGAGGCCAACTTAGTGAGGCTCTGTCTCAAATAAAATAAAAAATGGGGGAGTGTAGCTCAGTGGTAAAGTGCCCCTGGGTTTAATCCCTAGACACACACACACACACACACACACACACACACAGTGGTACCTAATGGGAGGTTGTCAGGTCAATGGAGACATGTCTTCAAAGGAGATAGTGTGATCCCTGGCCCCTACCTCTTCCTCTCCTTTGCTTCCCAGTCACAAGGAGGGCAGTTCTGCTCTGCTATGCACATATCCACCAGGCTGTGCTGCCTCACCAATGGCCCAAGAAAAACAGGGTCAACCAACCATGGACTGAATCCTCCAAAACTGTGAGCCCAAACAAGCCCTCATTATAAATGATCTCAGTGTGTGTGTGTGTGACTGAGAATGGAACCCAGGGGCATTCTACCTCCAAACTACACCCCCAGCCCTATTTTTTATCCTTTATTTTGAAACAGGGTCTAAGTTGCAGAGGGCCTCACTAAGTAGCTGAAGCTGGCCATGAACCTGCAATCCTCCTGCCTCAGCCTCCCAAGTACTGGTATTACAAGTGTGCACCACCACACCCAGCTTATTTGTTTTTGAAACTGAGTCTCATTAGGCTGCTGAGAGTCTTGCCAAGTTGCGGAGGCCAGTCTGTTATCCTGTGATCCTCCCATCTCAGGCTCCCAAGTACCGTGATTACAGGCTTGGGCCACCACACCTGGCACTCTCAGGTATTTGTTCTAGTGATGGAGAGCTAACTCTTCTTATCCCCAGAAGATATATTGTAAGATGTTCTTCAGATGCCTGAAACTGCAGATAGTACTGAACACTTATAAAATTTAACTTATAAATTAGGCACCATAAGCAATCAACAACAGTACTACTAAAATAGAACAATTATAATAATGTACTAAATAAAAGTTATTTAAATTTATGAATTATTTCTGGAATTTTCCATTTAATATTTTTAGACCACGGATGATGGTGGGTAACCAAAACTGCAGAAAGTGAAACCTTAAATATGGGGCAATATTGTCTCACAAATTTAGGGATTGACGGCAACACAAACATATTATCTAAGAGTTCCCTTGAGTCAAAAATCCTGGAATAGGTTGGTATCTCATTATGCTGGAATCCAGGCATCAGCAGTAATCTTTATTATTATTATATTTTTTTGGTACTGGAGACTGAACCTGAGGGGTATTCTACCTCTGAGCTATACCTCCAGTCCTATTTTATTTTTTTATTTGAAACAAGTTCTCACTAAGTTACTGAGGGCCTTGATATGTTATAGAGACTGGCCTCAAACCTGCGATCTTCCTGTCTCAGCCTCCCAAGTACTGAGATTACACGCATGCGTCTTCACTCCCCACTCATGGCTGTGATCTTGTCTGAGAGTTGGGGTCCTTTTCCAAGCTCGCTGGCTGTTGGCAGAATTCAGTTTCTTGTGGTTGTAGGTGTGAAGTATGTGCTATCTTGTTGGCTGTCAGCTGGGGACCACTCAACTCCTAGAGGCCATTCTCTGGTCCTTGCCAAGGGTGATATATTACATGGCTGTTGCTACTTCAAGGCCAGCAGAAGTCTCTTCTGCAGGAATCTGATTTCTGACTTCTTTCAAAGGCTCATCTGATTAGGTTGAACCCACCTACAAAAATCTCCCTAATTTAAAGTCAACCGATTAAGGACTTTAAAATATCTGGAGAGCCGGACATGGTGGCACAGTACTTGAGAGGCTGAGACAGGAGGATCACAGGTTTGAGGACAATCTTAGCAAGTGGTGAGACTCTCATCAACCTAGCGAGACCCTGTTTCAAATTAAAAGTAAAATAGGGCTGGGGGTGTAGCTTGGAGGGAGAATGCCCCTGGGTTCAATCTCTAGCAACCCATCCCCCATGTAGATGATGTTTGACTGAGTATCTGAGAAGTATGTGCCTTAGGGGATGAGAATCTTGGGGACCATGTTACAATTCTGCCTACCAAAGTAGCTGTAGCTCTACCATTTTTCCCCCCTCTGGGGCAAGGATGTGAATTCACCCTTCTGGTGAATTCTCTGGGGGAACCATTGCCTTGAGAGCCACAGAAATAGTATGATAACTGTTTACTTGTGTTTAAGATATGTAAATATATATATATATATATATATATATATATATATATATTTACGCCTCTGTTTGAATACAAAAGCAATACATACCTATTGAAAGAAAAATTTAAATAATACAGAGATACTGTATGCAGAGTGAAATCCACATCGAATCCCATGCAGTCCTATACACATTGTTAAACTGGCATAGATCCAATCAAATCCTTTTCAATTTATGTATTAACATATGTATAAAATGCTCAAATGTATTCACATGAAATCTCCTAAACTAGGTGACATTGCTTGAGCTCTGACCCTCATATCACTGTATCCTTTTTCTTCACAAAGCTATCAGTTTTCCCTTGATTTGAATTTTATAAAAACTAGTGTCTGTCTTTTCTAGTAAATTGTAGGTTCAGTGAGGGAAGTACCTGGGTTTGCTGGTGCTCACTATTATTAAATCTCCAAATAATATGGATTGATGAATGATAAATAAAACAAATTGTGCAGCAAGCTTCTTCTGACTCATTCTTTAATTCATATCTACTTAAAGCCCATTACCGGCCAGGAACCGTTCTGGGTGTTGAATTATATATTGGTTCTTTCAATGCTGCTACATATAGGAGGTGCCATATTTGCTAACAAGTGTACTCTAGCTGGGCATTTGGGTTGTCCCCAAATTTTCATTATTACACACAGTGTTGAAATGAGTATCTTTACAAATACATCATTGATCTGAATGGAAATATTTTTGTAGGATCAATTCTTGGATATGAAACTGTTCTCAAAGGGGAAAAATAATTTAAAAATTGGCAAACTGCTAAACTTTCCTGCAAAAAGTTTGTAACAATTCATACTTCTAATAGTGAGACTATTTCTCTATGGTATAATCAATCTTACACACATTTAAAATGATATACTTTTATTTGCATTTTATTGGTGAGACTGCTCATTTCTCTATGGTATAATCAATCTTACACATATTTAAAATGATATATTTTTATTTGCATTTATTACTTGATATTCATATTTTTTCCAACAAAATCTTCCAGTTCACTTAAATTTGATGAAAAAGACAAACTTCATCATATGACCTCAGAAGACATATAGTTGAAATGACTATGTGGAAGTACGGGAAACTGTATTCACTTCAGGACAATCTATGTTTGTTACTTGAAGTTTCTGTAATGTTTAAGAGAGTCATACTTGAGAATTTGTCAGTTTAACCCAGTGATTTCAATTTTAATGTATACTTGATTATAGACTAGTGGTGTTACATTGAAAAACCTAAGAGTGCTGAACTATTTAAAACAACTTGATATATCAGTTTGATTCATGATTTCTAAGAACTGCTTTTGTGCTTAGAAAAATGTGCTCATCTGCTCTGTTCTGCATTATAAGTGCTTAAGGAAATCAGTTATATTAAATTTAAAAATGTTATAATCTTTCAATGACTGAAGCTTATAAATGGGATTGATTGATTATAAATGGGAACTTAATGCTACACGCAAGCTAAACTGCACTTTAATCTAAGAACAAGTGGCAATGGTTGTTCATATTATACAATGATCTATAAAGCAACATCTGCTGGGCAAATGAACATGGGGATGATGGAGAATGAAAGGAAGCCTGGAAGATGGAGCCCCTGTTTCTGGACGAGGCAGCCGGGTGAACGATGCCGCCATTCGCTGAGATGGAAGGTCAGCTGCTGGTGTCTGGAATACTGCCGGAGTTCCCAGCACTGGTTGGCTCACTGCAGAATGTCTCCTTTGGTGAAACAAGGTAGAAACTAGTCTGCTGTGGATTCATAAGGGACAACAGCAGTGTGTTCTTTCTAGAAGCCTGGTTGAGAGGGGAAGAGAGATTGAACAGGCGCTAGAAGAGGATATGGGGCTGAGCAGGTAGGCTTGAAAGAAAGAGGCAAGCTGGGTATGGCAGTGCACACTTGTAATCTCAGTACTTGGGAGGCTGAGACAGGAGGATCACAGGTTCGAGGACAGCCACAACAAGTAGTGAGACTCTTGTCAACCTAGTGCGACCCTGTATCAAAATGAAAATAAAATAGGGCTGGGTGATGTAGTAGTGGTGTAGTTCATTCCCCAGTGACAGACAGACAGACAGACACACACACACACACAAAAGAGAGGGGGGGAGGCAGAACAATGATGATACTGGTGACAAGAGCAAAGACAGGGTGATGGAGGCCACACAACCTGCCCTACCAGCTGTCACGAAGGGTTCTGGAGAGTGCCAGGTAGAGTAGCACACATCTGTAATCCCAGTACTTGTGATACTGAGACAGAAGGATCGAAGGCCTGAAGCAGGTCTCAGCAACTGAGACCCTGTTTCAAAGTAAAAAATAAAATACAGCTGGGAGCTTGGAGGTAAAATGCCCCTGGGTTCAAACTCCACTAAGCAAAAGAAAAAAGTTTCTGAAGCACGGAGGTTTCCAGCTTGTGCAACTTAAAGACGGTGGTGTCAACTCCTGAGACACAGGAAGTGATGGCAGGATGGCCGGGCAGCTGGAGGAAACAGGCTGGCTTGGCCAGATGCTTTAAGATAGCCAAGAGGAGATGCTGACTGGAAGGAGAGGTGGAAATGTGGGTGTGAGGCTTAGGGGTGACTGTGCGGGCAAG
>PVLC010031275.1:0-18864 GCA_004027655.1 Graphiurus murinus
CTTTCTCTTTCTCTCTCTCTCCTGTAGTTTCTCTTTTCTGGTTCTGATATTTTCTATTGGATGCAACATTGTGTCACATCTCCCTTTACTTCTTTAATCATGGTTTTCTTTAGTTCTTTGGACATATTACTCATGGCTCCTCTGAGTACTTTGCTTGTTAAATCTGACACCTGGTTGTTCTCAAGGGCAATTTCTTCTGCCCACTTTCCCCCCAGTGTATGATATATTTTCCTGTTTCTTTGTATATCTTTGCAGTTTTGTTGGAAATTGAGCATATTAGATAATGTATTGCAACAACCCTTGGTTCTGTCCTTCCCCCTGTGGCTTTTGACTTCTATTTGCTCAGTGACTGCTGGATTATTTTAGTGAAGTCTATTTCCCTTCCCCACAGTGTTAGTCTCTGATGTTGCAGGGCTGTGGAGTTCCTCAGGCTTCTATGCTGCCCTACACTGTTTTTAAACCTTAAAAAAATAATCAGGCATAGGTCTTAGATTCTTTCAAATGACTTATGACTTCTATTGATATGATTTTGTTGTGAACAAGTTGTTGAAATGAAAGTATTAAATAGGATGCATTGTCCTTTTGTTGTATATTCTAGCACATTTGTATTCTGCTAACTGGCATCTTCTAGGATGAAACTACTTTGGTTTATTGCTTTATTCAATTTGCTCATGTTTTTGTTGAAAAATTCATATAGTTAAAGGGAAAGCTAAGTATAATGTATGTGTGTGTATATGTGTGTGTGTGTGTATGTGTGTGTGTGTGTGTGTGTGTGTGTGTGTGAGATATACACAATTGCACTTAGAATTAAGGCCAATTGTTTTTCCTTTTAATGGTAGTTTAGGAAGTTTGCTGCTATTTTCTCTTTGGGGGATGAAATGAGTAGTTAGGTTATTCTTTCCTACTTGGAAGTTTGGAAAAAATTTGATCTAAACAAATATATTCAAGTCTTATTTTGATAATGGTATGTGAATACTGATTCAACATATTTAGTTACTTGATATTTAAATTTGATGTTCCTTATTATAACCATTTTGATGTTTTGTAATTTTAGGCTACAAACTTGAAAAGCATAAATAGCAGAGCCTTTGCAGATATGAATTTGAATTCCAGCTGCATTTTTTAGAAGCTGGATGACCTTGGACATATGACTTCATCTCTCTGAGCTTAGGTTCCTGTCTGTGAATGGAGGACAAATATTTTTTTCTCATCAGGTTATTCTACCAACAAAAGGCAGGAGCACACATGAAGCACTCAGCACTCAGCACTTAGCACTCAGCACTGTGATAAGGTGCTGGTCGGTAAGTGGTCATTTCCTTGCCTCCGAAACAGTTTATTTCATGAACGTAAATTAGCATTTAGTGGTGCTAAGTATTTCTTGCTATACTTTTCCCTATTATCCTGGGTGCTCTATTTTTTGACTTGTTTTTAGTTCTACTAGTTTTTAAAATTAGATTTTGCTGTTTGTCAGACAATTGTAGTCTTTTAGAAGAAGTAATATTGGATTATATTAATCACTTCTCTTATTTTCAACCATTCTTTAACTAAATTTTTATTTTATCATATTTATAGTTTTCCATTGTCCTATATTTTCTCCCTCATTTTCTTGTCTTATAGTAAGTATAGTAACTTAATTTCCTTTTTTTTTTTTCAGTACTGGGGGTTGAACCCATGGATATTCTACTTCTGAAATACACCTCAGCTCTTTTTTGTTTTTTTTTTTTATTTTGAAGAGGATCTTTCTAGGTTGCCGAGAGTCTCACTGTGTTGCTGAGGCTGTCCTCAAACCTGTGATCTTCCTGTCTCAGCCTCCCAAGTACTAGGATTATAGGCAGGTGTCACCATGTGTGGAAATTTTGCTTTTTTCTAAAGAATAAAAACAAGTAAAGTTATGAACTTTTCTCTGAATATTGTTTTGGCCTCGTCCTATAGATTTATATACAGAATTATTATTCTCTTAATATGCTGCAATTTCTCTAAATAAGCGCATAGGCTTATTTAGAGACCAAATCTTACTATCTGGAACATCAATGGTGAGCATTGTTAGCTTTAACTTTAGGAGGACAGGATTGGTCTGTGCTTATCTTAAAATATCACTTAAGATCATTTTCCCTGAAAAAGGACATGGGTGTCAATAGAAACAGTTTTCAAATGCATGAAAATGCTCACAGCTTATTGATTCATTTCACACAACTCCGTGAGACCAAGCCAGGTATGAATATGTATTAAAAAAAGAATATGTACTTTTAAAAAGCTATGGTTAATTAAATAGCTACTAAATGGCCAGCATTATATTATAAGTACATCATATACATATTCCAACGAATATCACAGTTATGAGATGCACTATTATTTTTATTCTCCCTTGGTTATAGATTGGGATACTGCCACTCCAAAGTGTTAAGTAACTCATCCTAAATTGTAGAAATGGGAAGTGATACAGCCAGCACTTGAATCCAGGTTATCTGACTTCCAAACCCAAGATTTTATCATTCTTACTTAATTGTTTCTCCTGGAAGCTATAATAAGGCATAAAATAAACCAATAGAAATTTAACAGTCACGCATTGCTTAGGATGGGGATAAGCTCTGAGAAATTATGTCTTAAATGATCTTGTCAACATGCAAAGATCATAGTGTGTACTTAACACAAACGTAGACAGTATAGGTCATTCAGTTAACTGGCCTCTTACTGTAATCAAGAAACAATAAACACAAGGTGTATTCTGCCAGCATGACAGGGCATACTATTTTACAGTAAACTTTTTTTTTCATAAATAGAAGGAATGCACTTTAAAATAATGATAGAGAGTACACTATCATACAAACCAGTAATATAGTCATTCGTTATCACTAATTATCAAGTATTGTGTACTCTCCATAATAGTATGTGCTATATTTTTACCTGGCTGGCAGCTCAGCAGGTTTGTTTACAACAGTATCATCACAAACAGGCCAGTAATGTGTCGCACTACAATGTTACCATGGCCACTTCATTGGGTGACAGGAATTTTTCAGCTCCATTATAATCTTACTGGACCACCATCACATATATGGTCCATCATTGGTGGAAATGTCATTTTTAAGAATGTGGTGCTGCAGGAGCTTTTGGTTGCTGGAAGAACTTAAGTAGAGGCGTATAATCCATCCTCCACCAACATAAATAAGGGCGAATCTGTGAAGTGCAGGTCACTGCTACTGACCCTGAATAAGACACCCGAACAGTGTGGCAGATATAGGGTCGTATGTGGCAGAAAAATCACTACCGGTGAGGCAGCAAGGTCCTGTCAATGGAGCAGGTGGGGTAGGTGAAGTTCCTTCTTGCAAATAGGGTCTAAATTTGGATGGACAATTTAACTCAATGATCTTTTAAATTTTCCTAAAGGTCTTTTAAGGACTTTTTCCAGAACCTGTATCTTAAATATTAATTTTGATTTTGTCAGAAATACAAGTTAAGCCTGATGTGGTGGCCCATGCCTGTGAACTCAATACTTGGGAGGCTGAGACAAGGAGGATCACAGGTTCATGGCTAGCTCAGCAACTTAGTGAGGCCCTGCACAACTTAGTGAGACCTTGTTTCAAAATAAGAAGTGAAATAGGGCTAGGGGTGTAGCAGAGAGGTAGAATGACCCTGGGTTCAATCCCTGGTACCACCAAAAAAAAAAAAAGGAAGGAAGAAAGGAAGGAAAGAGGGAATGAAGGAAGGATAAGAAAGGAAGGAAAAGAAAGAGAGAAAGAAAGAGAAAGAAAGAGAAAAAGAATGAAAGTGCTCGGATTTTTGAGTGTGTGGCTTAGCTTTGAATGCTAGAAATTTAGAGCTCCCCTCAAGAGATTAAAAGATTCAAAAGAGCACTGAATAATAATTGCAACGCAAATACTAATCCCATGTACCCGTGTCCCAGAGGCCTCTACATACACCCGCAGTGGAGCACTGCACAACTTCATTACTCATCAGTATCTTAGAGTCCTTAGGAACGTCCTCGCAGCCTGGCGAGCCCCTCCCGCACATGCGCACGCTCGGCCCGGTGGCAGTAGATGTGCACTCTTTCTGTAATGCCAGTTTGATACTAATCTCTACTAATACTTCAAACAAGCTCCACCAACTCTGTGCCATTTTGATGATCCAGTCAACATAATGTCATATCTGACAAACTTTGTTATGACTGTGTATCAACAATTAAAGCAAAATAAATGTACGTATGACCCATCATAGGGGTCCACCCGTGATAAATCCATAACAAGCTGCTATATAGCAAGTACCATAGAAATGGTTGTATTTAATCAGTAAAGCTGACTGGGACAAGCTGGTGCCAGAGTCCAGAAGCATTTCATCATCACGGTCCACGAACTAGACTTTGTGTCAGTAAATCTGGAACCTATCTTAATTCATAGGAGAGACTTGCCTCCCATTTCATCCTTGGCTGGAAAGGCACCCATCAGAAGTCTTCAGGCCACAGAGAGAAGCCTGACTGGGACTCGGGCCACAACTGCCCAAAGTGATCAAGTCCTTTAAGCATGTGACTCCAGCCTCAATCTCTTTGTTGATTTATTACTATGTGACCTAGGAAAATCATGAAGCTTTTGTGAGCCTTGATTTATTTACTTTTATTTTTATTTATTTATTTTATTTATTTTTAAATTTTTTATTGTAGTAATTCATGCAATATAGCATACATCTTTGTTAAGTACAAGTTGTTAACAACATATTTGCACACAATTCTCATTTGACCCCTTCCCCAATTCCCTCTCCCTCCCTCCCCCTCAGGTTCACTTCAGTGAGTGACCTTGATATTTACTTTTAGAATGGTGATATGGGTAATACAGTCTCGGTGAAATTATGTGCTGGAGAGAAAACAAAATAAAGACCATGAAACATTTTTATAAACTGTAAAGTGCCATGAAGGAAAGGAGTTATTATCGCTTTAGCAGTGTTGTTCTGGTAGAGTCTGGACTCTAGCCGAAAGCAGACTGACTCAGAAGCAGGTTTGTAAGGGAGCTGGAAGCCTGCTGGGGCATTGCTAAGGAAACCAGCTGAGAAATACGCGTCACTGAGTCCCATCCTTATCTGCCTCCTGCAGAGTATCTACCAAGAGGACAAACAATGAGAGGCACTAGTCATGGATAACTTGGGAAAAAATATATCAGGTTCCATTTAAGGAAGGAGGAAAATGAGAGCAACCTCCAAAGAAGGAAAGCATTTCCTTGGTTGCAAGAGGAAAGAGCTTCCTGAACATTTCTAATTGACATGTGCTGTGCCATCTGGAAGGCAGAAGGAGAGGCTGGCTCTTCGGTTCCCTTGCAAAGGGGAAGCCTTTGTCCCTGGCATCCGTTGAGTATTTGTAAGGAGATGAAGTTTAGTGGCATAAGCCCCAGGGAGTCCCTCTGGGCTCAGCTCTCACATTCCATTGTCTGCTCCTTTGTTGAGTGTGAAAATAACAACTTAGGGTAAAAATGAGTCCTGTGACCCTGAGCCCTAAAACCAGGGAGAGTCTTCTATGTGCCTTATATCTTGAAAATCTCTCCCATAATCCTCCTTTATGCCATTAATACTTCCACCATGGTCTTGATTTCTGTGAATTATTTTTTCCTTCTTCCTTTACACTTGTAGTAAAAGATAGCCAGTATGCACGCCACCACAGTTTCCTTGATGGAGTTCCTTATTGACTATTTTCACTCCAAAGAGCATTCTTCCCCCATATTAGAGTTCATTTCGAAGGCATCTGTGTTCATATTATCTCTATGCTATCGTGAAAAGCTACAAACTATGAAGTTGTTTTTGATCCCTTTCATTTTCTTACCTAGCATAAATTTAATAAGTTCCCTCTGGGACTTTCTGGTTGGGTCCTTCATCACATCTTACGTGGACAGACGTCTGGGCATCACCTCTACCTCTAAGTCACATGAATGTCTCTCCCACAAGCTGCTGAAGCCTCTTTTCCAAAAAGCAGGCCCATGTGTGCCATTTCTTGCTTGAAAGTTTCTGTTCCCTACAGAAGCATTTGAAGAGTACCTTTTAGGGAAAATTCTGGGAATTGTAGGATCAAGCAGATAATTGTGGTGTTAAGTAGGGCTTCATACAGTGTGGTCTTGCTAAGCTCTTGGCATGCTTAAGATTTACCCACAGACGATGAATGGTTGTAGGGAATACAGAAAAGACTAGATATGTAATCAAAATTATTTTTAAGATTTTTTTCTCAAAATTTCATTGGTCATTAGCAGCTATTTAGGTTTCTGAATTACTGTTGGCTTGAGTAACTGGGACTAGCAGAGATGCCACATGATAAATGAGGGATGTGTTAAGTAAACAGGCTAGAAAGTCTGTTCCATTGCATGAAAATTGAACTTGGGATCGCCGTGATTGAGAATAAGTAGGTGGGGTTGGTTGAAGAAAGCTGCTTATGGCCTATTTTTAAAACTAGATCACACTCAGAATTACATATGTTTTGTTTAGTAGTCTGTATATTCTTGTTTCAACCACAGTTTGTTATTTCTGCCTTCTAAAAAGATTTGGAAGATGAAAGGTCTGGCTCTTTAAGAAATAGAAACCTTTTGCTAGAGTCTCTATTTCTAACAACTCCACATAGGGAATGGTTTAGAAACCAGACTATAGGGTCTACAGCTTGATAAACAATCCAGGTAAGTGCACAGAGGGAGGACAGAAAAAAAATGAAGATCACAATAACTGACACCAGGTAAGATTAATGAAAAGCAGATATAAGATATGTTCTGGTATACTTAAAATATTCAGAGGGATATGTATGAAATGGTGAACAGTAGTTACTTCCAGGAAGTTACTTTTGCAATAGGATGACACATTTTTATGCTTGTTTTATACCTCCTATATATGGACTTTGTTTAACCATGAGGATGTACTACTTTTACTAAAATGTAATCTGGCAGGTTTATATGTACTGCCATGGAAAAGATCCAAACTACATTGTTAATTGAAAAAAAAATGGTAATTGTTTTGGTTTGTAAGTAAATATATATGTACATATATTTATTTATATATTTATATATACATATATGTTTATATACACATACAACATATGCACGCATATATGTATATATTTTTTCATTATAAATTTGTTAGTATATAACTGAGCATGGTGGTGAACGCTTGTAGACCCCACTAACTCAGGAGTCTGAGGCAAGAGGGTCACTTGAGCCCAAGAGCTCCACATTAGACTGGGCAACTCAGTGAGACTTGGTCTCAAGAAATAAAAATAAATAAACAAAATAGATTTTTTTAGTCTATGACTGTATGTACAAAGAAGAAAATACACTAGAAGAATAGATACATTAAATTGTTGCTCATGTTTATTCTTCCAGTATGAGAGATTTCAGAGACATTAACATTTTCAAAACATATATCTATTATATTTAATTTTAAACAATGAGCTAATATTACTTCTATAGTCAGAAAATAAAACATTTCTCTTCTATATTTGCAAAAAAAAAGCATTTGATATAGTTTATCTTAAGAAAAAAGAAAGGAATAGTGTCAAAAGGAATGCAGAAAAGTGCCATGGAAAGATTGAGCTCCAAAAGATGTCATAAAAAATTGGGAGGCCGGGCGTGGTGGCGCACGCTTGTAATCCCAGCATTCGAGAGGCTGAGACCGGAGGATCCAGGTTCGTGGCTGGCCTCAGCTACCTAGTGAGGCACTCCGCAACTTAGTGAGACCTGGTTTCAAAATAAAGAATTAAAAAATAGGGCTGGGGGTATAGCTTGGAGGTAGAATGCCCCTGAGTTCAATCCCCAGTACCGCAAAAAAAAAAAAAAAAAAAAAAAAAAAAAAAAATTGGGACTCAAAATAAGTTTGATGAGAGCCTATTGACCCTAATGAGGCAATCACTGGTTAGTAGTATATGAGCAATAATCCTACTACTTACAATTTAGTTCTTTGTTTTGCACATTTGCTCTAATGGCTTATTATTACATGTAAATTGGTGTGTTACACCATGTACTGAATTTAAAAGGTCTTTTCATAAAAATATTTAATCTACAACTATGATATCTTTATGAAGTTCGGTGATCCTACGATATCAGTGTTGCCACTTAACGACTTACCTAATCTCACTAAATCTTGACTTTCTCATTTATGAAATAAAGATAATAAAAGAAGTGTGTTCTAAGAATTGTTTGGACTAAATAAGATGATAAATTTAAATGATTAGATTAGGGTTTACCACAAAATAAGTAGCCATATGATGATGACAATAAAAATGATGATGATGATGATGATGATGATGATGATGATGATGAAGAAGAAGAAGAAATGGCCCTGAAGGATGGGAAGTACAAAGCAGTACTACTATAAGGAGGATGCAGAATGCATTCTGACAAAGCATATACTGACTCTTCTCTTCCCAGCCTTTTCCCCAGGAACACAATGGCCAAGACCTCACCTTGGAAGATGTAGTGATATCAGCCTATGCTTTTCCAGCTCATTAACACTTTCCACTTTTTTTGAAGTTTTTAGTCTTGAGTGATCTTATTTGATGCATGCCAAATTTGAGATATGAATTGTCTACCTCATGAATCTAGCCCATATAAACCTCATTTCACACACTTCAGTGTGTGAAGTGTCAAACTGAATGTGCAAGAAATGTCAAATCGTTTTCTTTGAATCAAATGAAATCTTATTGTAAGTCCCCATCTTGATAGAAAAACAAAAAACTCAATCTCCATCATTTTGGGAAAATTTTTCCTCTTCCCTAGAGTCATATAACAAACTTTCTGGCCCCAGTCTTCCATGGTGACCAATTGATAACCACTCTGTCTACACTTGTGTAGTTCCTTAACTGGGCAGCAAGGTGACTTATGTTCTAAGCTTAGAGATAGAACCTTTACTGAGACCAGAATTTCCCTTTGAGATCCTGGCTCTTCCTTAGACCTGGCTCTGAGAATCATGGCTCCTGCTCCTACTATTTGTGGAACCTTCAGACCTACCTACGTTCTATTGCCCTATTGAGAACTCTCCTAGTTTTTCCTCTTACAGCACAAATTACTCCAGGAGCTCAGAATGTATGAAAACAAGGCCTATAGGAGGTTTAGACTTGAGAGCATCTCCCTTGGGTCCTAAATCAAAGAAGCATAAAAGGCCTGGCTATGTTTGTAAATCTGCATGTGTGTGTATGTCTGAGGGTTTGTTATGCACGTGTATTTTTGCTAATGTATATGCACTTGCACAAGTGCATATGTGCTTGAAGGGTTTATGGCATGTAAAACAAAACTGAATAAAAATGAGCACAATTTAATATCTCAACAAAATATTTGGCCACACAAACAAGGAAACTGAGATTCTGAGAGATGACCCAAGTTGTACAAAGTGAAGCACTAGTCTCAGTAATGAGTTTCACCTCTGAGCTCTTTGGTCCTATAGCTCTTCCCAATTTCCTCAGACTCAGCTACAATCACATTCTTATAGTAACAATAAAGACTGGAAATTTTAGTCAAAATTCCCCAGACTTTCATTTATTTAGCTATTTGGAAACGTGTGGGATAAATGCCAAATTTCCCTATTTTGCCTTTTCTTTCTTTTCAGCTGAATGTGAAGTTTTGCTGTAGCAGAGAAACAACTTCAGATCCTAAGATTAAAGTAACATAAAAGCCGGGCGTGGTGGTGTACGCTTGTAATCCCAGCATTTGGGAGGCTGAAACCGGAGGATCCGGGTTCACAGCCAGCCTCAGCTACCTAGTGAGGCCCTCCGCAACTTAGTGAGACCCTATTTCTAAATAAAGAATAAAAAATAGGGCTGGGGGTGTAGCTTGGAGGTGGAATGCCCCTGAGTTCAATCCCCAGTACCGCAAAAAAAAAAAAAAGTAACATGAAAACCATGCAGGTCTAGATTTGTGGAGACTTTTGGGACCACCCAGTTGTAGTTTTGATTGTTTTCTATTTCTAAAAAGCACTGTGCTAGGTTATTTGCTTTTAAGCAAATAAAAACCCACTCTGCATGTATGCCAATGAGGAATTTATTGGGAAGATGTGGGTTAACTCACTGATCTCAAAGCAGGTTGACATACCAGGTCTCAGAAAGGGCAGGCCTGGACATATAGGGAGCAAGATTCTATAGCCCAGCTATATTCATCTGTTTGGCTGTCGAAATAGAATAGCACAGACCTGGAATCTTAAACAACAGACATTTATTTGCTTGCAGTTCTGGAGGCTGGAAGTACAAGATGAAGATACCTGCAGAGCTGGTTTCTGGGGAGGTCTGTCTTCCAGGTGTGCAGATGGCTACCTTCTCCCTGAGTTCTTACCTGGCCCTTCCTCTGTGAGCACACATCCCTGGTATCTCTTCCTTTAAACAAACAAACAAACAAATAAACAAACACAGTCCTATTGGTTTAGAATCTCACCCTTATGACTTCACTTGACTTTAATTACCTCCTCAAAGGCCCCGTTTCCAAACAGATATTCCAATTAGGGTTTGACTTACCATGGTGCAAAAATGATACTCATTCAGTAAAAAACATACTTTGTATATTTTTTATTTGTCTTTTCTGAGGCTAGCAATAGTCTGTAATGTACTCTCTCAAAATGCTGGGCAGTGACAACAAGCTCCAGGTCCTGGTCAGCCACCCGATCCTGAGCCCACCAAAACTCTACAGTGCACTGTGTTGCTACACCATGATGGTTGGCAGGTTAGGTGTATTCAGCACATTTTTGGCTTATGATAGTTTCAATGTATGGTGGGTTTATTAGAACATGGAGGAGCATCTGATAGACATACGGTGAATCAGGGCGCCAACATATGAGTTTGGAGAGGGAGTACAATTCACAGTTCAGTCCATTACACCAGTCTTTCCAAGTGTCTTCTTAGGGGCTAAATTGACTCTAGTTTTGTTCTCACCTTGATTCCCATGCTTTTAACTCATGTTTCCAGAGAATCTATTTGCCTTGACTTGGGTCATAGAGCCACCCCTAGGTCTGGAGTGATTGGGATCCCTCACTGACAACCCCACTGAGACCACAGAAAGTCTGAGATGGGGATAATTGTCTAAAGAAAAATAATGGAGTGTTGTGAAAAGAAAGGGGATCCTACAGAAGGGAGGGGATTGATGGTAGCTAGAAAACAGCAACACTCATGTATTTCTTCAAATGACAATATAATTAGAGCTAGTAGAGGTGTTTTGTTTTCCAGTGGCACAGGGGACCTTGAATTTGGGTTACTCTTCCTCTATCCTTTGCCTAAATTGGCAGCAGCTCCTAAGCATCTCTGAGACATAAAGCTTAAAATCATTGTCTTACCACCATGCCCTTACTTCACAAATCAGAAGAGTGGAGTCCAGAGTAGAAAGTAGACTTGCCCAAAGCTGTCCAGTAAATCTGAGCAGAGTATGGATCACAACCTTGATCTTCCAACTCCAACTCTGGGCAGCCCCTACTTCTGATAGCATGATCACTATGCATTCCATTCTAAACAAGTTCATATTTGGAACTGTACTGCATAGCTCACTGGGGTATTTTTAGGTGCCAAGCACTTTTTCAAAGATTTTTTTTTAAAAAACAACAATATACAGACAGTCAAGAAGAAAAATTGCAAACATGGTGGGCAGTGATTATCATTCATCAACTGAGATCAGACATCCTGTAAAACTGTGTGGTGTGTGACTGATCTGCTGCCTGACTCCAACTGAATGAAGCCTGGAAGACTTTACCCACCGCTTCTCCAACTTGGCTCCATGTCAGAGTCAAGTGTGGATTCCGATAAGTGCTGGCTCTGGAGCTGTTTGGCTTGAGTTGGATCCCAGCTTTGCCACTACCCAGCTGTGCACTCATGCTAAGGTTGTTTAAGGTCCACAAGCCTCAGTTTCCTCAACTGTAAAATGGTGACAGTTTTACTCTCAACTTGGTAAGATTGTTTGGAGAATTAAGCAAAATGCTTGTTTAGCATAATGATTTAGCATCTAAGTGCTCAGCTAGATTCATTCTCCTTTAAGGTAGCTCTTTATGCATTCAGAAACCCTTTCACATATATACCTCCAAGCTATGTAAGCTCAATAAAATCTGCCATGCAAGGGAAAGTCCCATAAGACCATAAACAAATAATTTCATGAAAGTAGAATTTCAGAAGTAAGTCAGAATTGATGCACTCTTAGAAATAAAAAAGTATTTGATACAGAAGGCTCACTATTACATTTAAATCACCAGTGATTGAAAGAGCAAAAGAATCCCATTACTATATGCAATTTTTATGCATCAGTTAACACCCCCCACCCCCAGAAGACAAAGATCACCCTTGGGGATCACACTACTTGTTCCTCTTAGTGAATGAAGATTCTACAAAGCTGGAGGCTAAGAAGCATAACAGAGAGACAATTAATTGTCTTCCTCCTCCTTTCTCTAATCCTCCTCCTTTTGGCCTCAGGGTGAGAAGGATGGACCAGGAAGGTGGCAGGCAAGGAAATCTGTAGCTGGCAGAAGACAGCCCTAGAGCGATTCTCTGCCAGCTCTTAGGGAAACCTTAAAAATTGACTTCAAACTTCCTGCTATTCCAGTAGGGACCTGTTTCCAAGAAAACAGGTTACGATGAGTAAGAAAGCAGTTTCTCATCAAATTTGCAGGCAGATTGGATTATGAATCATGCTGGGGTTTGTGAGAAAGGTGACAATCTGTGGACAGGTGTTCTTTTCCACTGAACTTTTTCTTTTTCTTTTTTACAGCTAGGTAAAACTAGATTTTTGTATAATACTCATTTCTTTAAAATTTTTCCGTAGGTGCTAACCATGATTTGCCTTGCCAGGTTTCTTTCATCCCTTCTTAAAGCAACTATACCTCTAAAGAGAAGCAAGATAAAATTATAAATTCCGTTCAAATGCCTTGTTCAAATGCCCTTTCAGGTTATGCTTTGAGTTTATAGAGTTTATAGTAAAAGAATTAAGGCTATTGCAATAGAATTGGTGGTATGGAGGGGGGGCTCCTTGTGTAAGGCCTGAAGAGGGTCCTAAATGGTTATATCAAATACCAAAAAGGAGCTGGGCATGGTGGTGCATACCTATAATCCTAGTACTTGGGAGTCTTTGTTTTGTTTTTGTGTTTGTTTCTGTTTTTGTGGTACTAAGGATTGAACTCAGGGGCATTCTACCTCTGAGCTACACCCCCAGCCCTATTTTTATGTTTTATTTTGAAACAGGATCTCGCTAGGTTGCAGAGGGCCTCACAGGGTTGCTGAGGCAGGACACAAATCTGTGACTCTCCTGTCTCAGCTTTCCCAGTACTGGGATTACAAGTGTGTGCCAACACGCCTGGCTGTACTTGGGAATCTGAGATGGAAGAATCACAGGTTCAGCCTCAGCAATATACAGAGACTCTCAGCAATTTAGTGAGAACCTATTTCAAATAAAAAAATAACTCAAAAGAAAGGCTTAGGGGTGTAGCTCTGAGGTAGAATGCCCCTTGGTAAGAATGAGTTTTAGGAAACTTAGACTTTAGGTGTTCACCTCTTGTTCTGGTTATCTGTTGCTACACATTTCAATTTCCTGCCCTCCTCCACCTCCTGCAAACTAGTGGCATAAAATGCCACTGACCATTTTATTATGCTCCTGGATTGTATGGGTCAGGAAGTCAGGAGACACTTGCCTCTGCTTCACAATGTCTTGGACTTGAGCTGGGAGCTCTGGAGGTCTGAAAGCGACTCAGCAACTGCGGCTGGACTCTCTCAAGGCTTGCCCACTCCCAGGGCAGCAGTTAGTGCCTGCTGCCCCCTGGAGCCTCCGCGGGCAGCACATCTCACGTGACCTCTCCACTCGCCATCTCCACCTCCTCCAACCGGAGTACAAGCACAAGATCCTAGCAGGCCCAGGTGGAAGCTGTCTCTTTCTGCAGTCTAGTCTAGGAAGTCACATGGTGTCATTTCGAATCACAGTCACATCCAGATTCAAGAGAAGGAAGCACAGACCCCCATCTCCGCAGTGGAGGAGAATCTACTTCACATTGACAGAAGGGTGGTCGGCCATAACTCCTGACAGCATTGGACAATTCCCAGAGCTTATACCCCTTAGGCACTTCCTGCTGGCACATGTGATTAAGCTTCATGTCCTCACGTGGCCCAGCACGACCTGGCTGCAGCTCCTCTGTTACCTCCTTTCGCTCCTTTGTTGGAGCTCCAGCCACATCAGCTTCTGCCTCCTCTTCAACACATCAAACATGCTGCACCCTCTGCCTGGAACACTCTTCCCCTCTTGATATTGTTCCCCAAAGGGAGCATGGGAGCATGGTTGTTTTCTGTGTTACTTTCTTTCCCTGTTTCTGCAAGCTGTCAGTTTCTCACAGAGGAAGCGAGCGACCAAGTATGTATGCTTCTCATTGCTTACACTCGGCACCTGTGAGCCACTACAAAAGGAGCCAGGAGAGCTTTTAAAGGCCAAGTAAGACAGCCTTCTTTTAAATCTTCTTACATCTGTGCAGCAGGAGGAGAGAAACTAGAACCAGAGACTCCCTAGTGTCTCAGATGCTGGCTGGGTGTCTGCTCTGACTTACATGATAGGTCCCCAAGACTTGTTTTTTTTTTTTAAGTAGATGGGTCACTGCATCTGTAACCCAATGACTCACCCCTTACAGCTGTCTCTTGGTAGGTGCAAAGTGGCTGTATTATGTGGAAGTGAAGGCTTGCACAGAAGCCCCAGTTATCTCTTAGGAACACCTGGAGCCACTTAGCAATTTTAAAGGCATGTTTCCTGGAACCAGCATAATTCCACTACTCTAAACATTTAGATCCTTCCCTCATGCAGCCCCTGTAACAGAACAACCGCATCTTCTCAAAAGAAGCACTTTCCTAGAATACAGAAGTGTGAAACTTTCTGTAAAGGGTCAGATAGAGAATATTTTTCAACTTTGTGGGCCTGTGTCACAGGGCCGCAATTCTGCTGCTAGGGCACGTTGAGAGCCAGCCAGAGACATTACAGGAAGGAATGGCTACATCGGTGTTGCAGTGGAAATTTGTCCATATTTCCTACAAGTTTCATGTCATGAAGTGTTATTTGTTTGATTTTTTTCAACAATTTAAAAAGCAAAAAAAAAAAAAAAAATTATCTCACAAGCTCTACAAAAATAAGCAGCAGGGCTAGATTTAACTGGCTGGCCTTAGAAATTTAACTTATTACTCTGAAATTATCAATTCCCTCTAGTTCACAGTTTAAATCATCAGGTCACAGGATTGGCCTCATGTTTTTATGGTTTTTGTTTTGTTCTGTCATTTTTTTATTATGGTGTTGGGGGTTGAACCCAGGGGCATTCTACCGCTGAGCTATACCCCCTAGCCCTTTTTACTTTGAAACAGGGTCTCACTAAATTGCCGAGGCTGGCCTTGAACCTGCCATCCTCCTGTCTCAGCCTCCCATGTACTGAAGTTACAGATGCGCTGCTCCCCCATGCCTAACTGGGCCTGATGGGTTTTGCAGTGAGGCTATTAGGGCATCACTGCTCTCTGCTTTGGTAGTTATTCCATATTCTTTATTCTTTAAATATCAGTGTGCATTTCAATCCTGAGGAATATTTTTTAAGAGACTGAATTAGAGTTAAATTATGTTCTTTAATAATTTCCTGTGCATTTCAGTACTCATCATTTGTGTTCAGACCTTTGTGTGATCATGTGGTTACCATCCACCTCTCCTACCTGACTGTAAGCCCTGGAGAGGCAGAAATTAGGTCCTTTCTATCCTCCCCGGAACCTAGCTCTAGCCAAGTGCCTCAGACATAGCAGACATTCCACAAATCTAGTTTTTCTTTGTCTGTTTTTGTTCCTGCTCTGAAGAGAAGCAGATTCCCTAAGAAAATGGCACTTAAAAGTAGAGGCAGTGGAATTACTTGGTAAGGTTTTAAAATGGAAGTAGCTAGAACCAGACTCAGAACTCCAGCATAGAGAAAGGCATGAGCGGTGAGGGATCCTGACCTCCACGTTCTGAAACTAGACCCATGTTCATGACATCATGGTGGCTCACAGTTCACCTCTTCCACTTGACGTGCCATGCTTACAATTTGTTTGTACGATCACTTGATCACTTGATTACTGTTTGTCCTCTCTTCCTGATTGGAGAGGCTATGTACCTTTTGTCTAAAAATTGTCAAAATAGGAAGATTTTTTAAAAGACAGACATAGAATTAGGAAATTGCATGAGATAAGACAAATGAGCTGGAATATTAGTTCATTAGGCACATTTATTTGGTGCAGTTTTTGATCAAGTTGATTTTTTTAGCTTTTAATTTTGTCTAGTTCTTGGATTTTTTTTTTTTTTCCAGATTGTATGTCTTAAGAAGTCTCTGGCCGGGGTTTAACATCTCTCTATATGTTAATACATTATTTAAGGGTAATGTCAGAGAAAGGCTAAGGATTTATTCAGTTATTCAACAAATATTTAATGAAAAAATATAGTCCTTGCTTGAAAGAAGCACAGCATGGTGTGCTCAGCACTTCCCTACCCAGGCCTTAGCTGGCTTTTTATAATACATAAATTGGCCTTTGGGTTAGATAAAACCTAGACTAATCCACGGAGTCAAGGACCAGTTAGGAAGTTTGCCTGGGTCCTGTCCCTCCTGCCATGCCCAGAGAAGTGAGTGTGGGTGAGGGGTACTGCCTTTGTCTTGGTTTCTCCACCCCTGAGAATCCCCCTTCTCTGTCCCCATATGGCATGAGATTACAACAGTAAGACTGGGCCTTCACTTTGTCTGAGGAATCCCTTGCCTGCAAAGAAAGGAAGTCTGGACTGGGGCTTGGAAACCTTGGCTCAGCCAAAAAAAAAAAAATCTCCACAGAACCCTAGGCAAGTTGCTTCCTCCCTCCAGAGCTTAATTTCCCAAAAGAAAAGGAAAATTGAAATATTGGATTAAATGATCTCTAGAGTCTTTTTCAAGGCTCACATTCTTATCATTATACACCTGCAGTTAGGAAATGACAAACACTAAGACACACAATTCTTAGTTTAATAATCACCCCATGTTGTGAAACTTCTCA
The DNA here is from genome assembly GCA_004027655.1 of Graphiurus murinus. NCBI lineage: Eukaryota > Metazoa > Chordata > Mammalia > Rodentia > Gliridae > Graphiurus > Graphiurus murinus. The sequence continues at coordinate 16,961 of PVLC010031275.1, forward strand.
GTCTTTCAACAAAATAAGTTCAACCCCTTCAAAGAATCTTTGACTGAACACACCCAAAGATTAATTGGCTCTAAGGTGTCAAATGTCAATGACATTCTTTCAAAGGAGAAAGCTTCCCCTGGATTTTGAGGATAATTTTGGGGAGCTTCTCATTGAGTGAGCCCCCATCAGATACTAGGCAGTGAGAGAAGGCTTTTATAGTTCAGGACGGCTTCCATTTACTGAGCACCTGTTAGTTGCTAGGTACTGTCCTAATTGCCCTGCATGTATTACCCCACTTAATCTTCTCTATGACAGGATCTTACTCAAATTGAAGATTAAGTGACTTCTCTTTTAGCAGGCCAGCACAGAGCAGGATGCTTGGCATAAGGATGAAAGTGTGAAGGGAGTGATTAAGGATGCGTTTTTATTAGTGCATGGCTCTTTGATGAAATGCTAGTGTTTATTTTATTCACTGAAGACTTTCTAGCAGCCTTCTTGGCTCAAAGGGAAGCCACTAGTTCTCCCATGTCAGTGCAGCTTAAATTCCATGTTTAATTATAAAAGACAATGGGAAGGAATGAGACAGGATGCCGAAGGAGGGAGGAGCAAGCCTGTGGGGAGGAGTATGTGTTTGGTGTAGATTTGTTAGTCCCAGTGATGGTTCATGTAGTTATAAATGCATGAGAATTTCATGTTAGGGAAAATTAGTAGATAGACTTTTTTTCTATGATAAGGTCACTGTTTTGTTTCCAGGTGACCCAGATTCCAGATTCTAGTGACAGCTATAAGCAGATGCAAGAAATGTTGGTGGGAAACAAGAGAAAGAGATAGGACAGAGCACTCACCACAGAGCAAGGTGGAGGCAGCTTCAGAATGAGGGGGGCAGGAGCAAGGAGGATGAGAGTAAGAGACATTACCAAAGCCTCTCAGTGTCCTCCAAATCAGTAATTCTCAACTTTCTTGAAAAACAAGTTCAATCCCATTTCATTCTGAATATTGACTTTACCATAGAATGAAATGGGATTGAACTTGTTTTTATTCTATGATATTTTTATTCCAGATTTGCTCATATCATTAAAACATATTATTATTATTATTATTATTATTATTATTTTATGCAATGCTGGGAATCAAACCTCTGGTATGTGAGGCTAGTGCTCTGCCACTGAGCTAAATCCTCAGCCCTCTCCCCTCCAAAAGATGATCTAGTCAGTGTCCCAGGTTTTATTCCATATTCTGAGGATCTCATGGGAATTGCCCATTATGGTGTAGAAACTCAGACAATGGACAAAATTGAAAGCTGACACTGCATGATGGAAAATGGTGAGTGTTAGGAGCATGAAGGCAGGAAGGGGTTGCAGGATTTCTGGGATGAGGGCATGCAGATTTAAAGAATATGATTTTTAAGAGATACCTATGCCAACTTGAAGAGTTGAGAAGGTGAACTTCTTGAGAATCTCCTGTTTGGCTTTTCCAGTTTTTTATTCACCCTCTTAAAACTGTTCTCTTGCAACAGGCACAGTGAACACTGAAATATATATTGGACTATTACACATCCCTTCTTAAAATGCTCCAGTGACTTCTGATTAGACCTTGAGAGAAATTTAAATTACTCTCCATGGTTCATAGTCCATCTCCTCCTGTTCTGCTCCGCCACAACCTCATGTGCCTTCTCTCCATCCCTCAAGCACTCGGCTCTCTTTGCCTTATACTTTTTGTAACTTGCAGTTCCTTTTGTCTGGAGCAGACCTTCCCCAAGCTCTTCACAGAACAGTCAGCCTCTTTCCTAGGTCTCATGCCTGGTATCTCTTCCTGCAGGGAACCTTTCCCAGATTTCTCTCCAGGAGTCTCCATCATGGTGCCTTGCAAGTTCCTACACACAATTATATGCACAGTTTGTAAGACTGATTTTTTTTTCTTTT
>PVLC010031276.1:0-18939 GCA_004027655.1 Graphiurus murinus
TCTAGGATTTGTAGGTAGTAAATGCAATGGAATTGAATGCAACAAAGAGAAATCAGAGGTCAGACAGGAAGAAGATGACATCAATCCTGAGAACATCAAAGCTTTGGTTGGGCCAGAGGGTAGAGACCTCTGAAGCACACCATTAACAGGGTGAGGATAAAACTGAAACACCACAAAGGCCTCAACTTCTGGGTAAAGAACTCATCCGAGGATAAGAACTATTGTAGATTACCCTAGCAGAAGTCAGGTATTATCTTCAGGGATATGACATTTTAATATTGAAGTCTGACAAGTTAGAATGGCTCAGGAAGAATCTTATGTTTTCTACCATTCTGTGCAAGCAAAGCGTCAGCCATGCCTGCACAAGTCCACATGATGAGCCAATAAATGTACTTCCTGCTAGAACAAGAGTCAAAATCTCCTCTGAGATAGATAACAGAATCTAATGTTGCTACAACCAACCATTTACAATGTCCAGTATGCAACAAAAAATCACTACGTGTAGGAAGAAACAAGCAGCTAAACTTGAGATGATCTGGATTCTGATTGGAGGAGACACCATCTGCCAAGCAGTTAGTGTAAACACGTTCAAAGAATCAAACAAAATAAGGTCTAATAATTAAGGAAAATGTAGACTTCATGAATGAACAGATAGTAAATATAAACAGACAATGAAGACTGTGAGATGGAACCAGATGAACACTCTAAACCTGAAAATTAAATGAGATTAGAAGGTCAGTAGTGGGCTTAAGAGCAGGTTGGAGATAGTAGAAAAAAGAGTCAGAGGAGGTTTTGTTGAATCAATAGCAATTATTCAATCTTAGGAATAAAAAAAGAAAGCATATTGAAGAAAAATAACCAGAACTTTGGAGTTTTGCGAGATACTATCAGATGGTCTCAGAATCCCAGAAAAAGAAGAGAGAACGCTTGGAGCAGAGAATATTATTTGAAGAAATAATGGTCAGAGATTTGGTGAAAAACATATTACTTTATATATTCAAGAATTCCGTCAAACCTGAGCAGCATAAACACAGAAAGTACTGCCATAAGACAAATTAGAGTCATCCTGCTGAAAACTAAATAAAAGGAAAAAATGAACATGACTAGATAGGGGAAAGAGATTAGTCTCAAAAGGATAAGGACAAGAAACATCACTAGTTTTGTGTAAGAAACAATAGCAGCCCAAAGACAATGGAATAACATGGTTTAAAGTACTGATAGGAAAACACTGTTAACTTCTATCTACATGTATTGAAGATATCTTTCAAAAATGAAAATAAAGATGTTCTCAGATAAAAACCTCAGTTTATCATCCCCAACAGTATGTCCTACAATAAATGCTAAGGAATATTCTGTGACTAAAGGAACCAGTTAAAAAGTTAAATAGGCATATAAATACTTTAAAATTATGCTTTTTAAACTCACTTTAGTTTATTTAAAAGAAAACTGAGCATTTATAGCCAGGATAAAGACATTATAAGATAGGACTTATATTGTATATGTAAGTAAAAGATATGACAGCAATTTCCCAAAATATAAAATAAAATAGAATTATACTATTGTGTGGCTATTATATTTCATACTGTAAAGTATAAGAATGAAATAGAAAGTATCAAGTGTCTAATGGAAAGATACATAAAGTAAAAAATGTGAAAATATTATACGTTAAAATGTGACATATGAGCCAGGCATAGTGGTGCATGCTTGCAATCCCAGCATTTGGGAGGCTGGGACCAAAGGATCTGGGTTAGAGGCCAGCCTCAGCTACCTATGAGGCACTCCGCAACTTAGTGAGACCCTGTTTCAAAATAAAGAATAAAAATAGGGCTGTGGGTATAGCTTGGAGGTAGAATACCCCCGAGTTCAATCCCCAGTACCAAAAAAAAAAGATGTGACATATGAAGAAAAGACATTGACTTTAAATAGACTCTGATCTCTGATAATTAAGCATGCATATTTTAGCAACACTAAAAAATAATCTAGGAAGTATCACTAAGAATCCAATAAAGAAAATGAAATAGTTAAGCCAATAAGAAAATGAAGTAGTTATTAAAATATTTGATTAGCAGAAAGGAGCAAGATAACAAAAGATGGAAAATATAAGAAGATGGTTGACAAATTCAACTTTATCAATAATTATACTAAAAGTAAATGAACTAAATACTTCTAATTAAACGGCAGAGATTTTCAAACTGAATAAGAAAGAGTGATCCAATTATGTAGCCTTTACAAGAGATCTATTTGAAATATAAAAGTAGTACAATTGAAATAAAGAATGTGTGTCGTGTTAAAAATAAGCATAAGAAAACTAGTGTGACTATTTTAACCAAAGTTTATTTCAAGGGAAAGAATACCATAAAAGAAAAAGAAGGACATTACATAGTGAAAAAAATGCCCCATTATTTATCTGGAAGACATAAAAATCTTAACTAAGATATATTCAATAAGAGAATATCAAAATTCATGAGTAAAACTGACAGAACCAAAGGGAGAAAGAGATGAATCCTACTTGTCATCACAGATTACATGTCACTAAATTTCTGTTATTCAGAAAAAAACAAGCATCAGAGTCATGAACTATTTTCTCTAAAAATGTCTTTCTTGTAGCTCATTCTGCTGGACTATTTCCTAAAGATGTATCTTCAGGTGTGACTATGTGACTGGGATGGAGAAGAGCTTGCTTCATGGGCTCAGCCCACTGGTTTCTTTGTAGGGTACACTAGACACAAAAGATACTACCTTGTTCCTGCCCTGTCACTTGAAGGAGCTGTTGGATGTGATTAATATCTAAATTTGCTTATCCACATTGTGGTCTCTGGTGGATAATTTCCCCCTAAGGCTTGTTGGCTTCTATCTGCAGGTGTCAAAAGAAGAACAGGGTGAGCTCCACAACTTAGTGAGACCCTGTTTCCAAATAAAGAATGAAAAATAGGGCTAGGGGTACAGCTCTGAGATAGAATGTCCCTGAGTTCAATCCTCAGTACCGAAAAAAAAAAAAAAAAAATAGAACAGGGTGAGACATGCTGTAGTGTATGCAATGCCTTGAATTGTTTCCTGTCACATAATCTCTGAGCTTTTCCAAACAGCCAACTTTTTCAGGCCTGCTGTTGTCCCTAACCACATGCCAGCAGTTGGTGACTGGGCTCCAGCACAAGGTCTTATTCTCTAAAATGTGAATGTCATAAAAATTACAGCATCTGGCTTTCCAAAGTCATATTTAATTCCTTATCTTTCATTGACTTTGATGTTGCTTTTAACTGATGAGCAGATCCAAGAATGTGGGCAGCCTTATTTATTACTGAGGCCTGGGCCATAAAAGGACATATAGGACACCATTGTTCCAGACGTCATCTGAGATCATCACCAGACTCATTGCTAAATTTCTCAGCACAACATACCATTTCAACAATGAAAAAGTGGCAGATAGTTTTTCCCCTTTCACCAAAATCTTCCCACTCTGTGGTGACCCTTAAATCTATTGTTTTAATTTTATTCAAAGTACTGTTATATATTTGTAGATACAGCCATCTAAAGAATGTTAAAAATGATTCATCACCTTTTTCTCTATCAGCATTTATGCCAGTTTTGGTTAGTTTATGCTATTATTTTATTGTAACAATTTTATCATACTTTATCCTAAAATCCCCTTGGCTGCCTGCATTTAAAGGTGCAAAGCAAATATAATAAAGGCTGACTTCCTAAGGCACTTGAAAGGCAAAACATTTTTTGAATCATGCTATGAGAAGACACATAGAAAAAAAGCTCTTATTAAATCCACTTTCAGCTGAAAATTTCTAAGCATTATATTAATGACCTTGAAGATTGTCCGGCAGCAATATCTTGGGTATGAATTTCTTCAAAGGTTGAAATATAGGTTAGAACCCTCCAGAGGCTCCTGTGATATCAAATAAAAAGCTTAATCAATTTGTAGAAGCAAAAAGGTGGACATGCTTTAGAGCACCAGAAATTGATACTCTGAAATCTACAATTATTGGAACTGAAAGTAACTAACTTGCAGTCTGATAAGATTTCTTTCTACTGCTGTCTCTTTTGCCTGAGCCAACATGAAAGGAAAAACAAATTTCAGTGAATCTGAAATCAGTGGACTTGGAAAATGAGTCAGAATTCCCCTGCTATAAAAATGTCATCTTATCCAGCCAAAGGTTAAATCCTGATAAATTCCCTGGTACAGAGGTCCTACCTGTTATTATCCACTCTTAACCTTCCCAATGTGGCCTGAAAACTTAAACCTGAGCAGAAGTTATCTGGGTTTGGAAGTTGATCAGCCTAAGATTAGGCAAATGCCCATGTGTCTGTCTTATTAACTGAAAGGACATAGCCAGGTGCAGTGGTGCATGCCTGTAATCCCAGTACTGGGAAGGCTGAGACAGGAGGATTGCAGGTTTGAGGACAGACAGCCTCAGCAAGGAGTGAGACTCTCATCCACCTAGCAAGACCCTGTTTCAAAATAAAAATAAAATAAGGTTGAGGGGGTAGAATGCCCCTGGGTTTTCAATTCTCAGTACCAAAAAATAAAATAAAATAAAGTAAAATGTAAGGACACCCATAAATGATGGCATTTTCAGGAAACATCCCAGATTATGAAAATCCCTTCCCGTGGCTCTGTATTCTTCATTGTCAATATAGCTAACAGGGCTCTGCATCGGTCCATCGTTACCTCCTCTAGCTGCTAGGTAAGACACCAGGACATTCACTGGATTTTTATCCTTGGGATTCAAGGATAAGACTAATAAAAATGCAGAAAACTGTTCCTGATGAACAGGAGAGAGGAAAGTAGATCAATGGGCTTCTGATGATCTTGAAAGTTTAGAAAATCACTTGAGAATTACCCACTCTGCTTTGTGATGACAGGCAGAGCTTGGGACTGAAATGCTGAATTCGAACTGATTTCAAATGCTTAGCAGAAGCATGGTGTCAGATTGCTTTCTTTGGTTTTCTCCAAAGCATCCTGAGCACATTCTACCCAGTGTCTTGCTGTCTTCTTCCTGACTGATTACAGTCTGGAGGGGACTCTAGGAGAATCCTGATGGTACTGGGATTCCAGCACAGAGTGTGGACGTGGGGCTTATCCTCTGGAGAAAGAGTCAAGTTCATTAAAGGATCACCGCGTGTGGTCAAGACCAAGGGGAAGCAAAACCACTTTCCACGGGGAAGATCCATGTACCCTCTCTGACTCAAAAGATGCTCTGGTCACCATGATGTCACCTGATGTCATTGTCATAGTGTTACCTGAGGTCATGGATTTTTTTGGCCTCATCTCAGTTGAATGGCCTAACAAGAAGCAAGGTGAGCAGAAGGAAGTAGAAGATATATTTTCATTTTTTTAATATTAGGGCACAGATCATTTTCAAACCATCAACTATTAGCTGCCCAAAGTGAAAGCATTTAGGACCCACTTAGATACTTTGATATCTTTAATTGACCATCTGCACCCCTGTCATTTATACAATATATCCATGTCTATCCACTGGTTCTCATGTTTTTATTACCTTTAAATTTTTTAATATATTTCTAATTGTCCTAATTATTCTCAGGCAACATGCCAGAATACCAAAAGCACAATATAAAAAATATGAATAATTAGAGTTTGAAGAAAAATAGTTCAAGTGGTCCCCTTGAAAGTTGCCAATAATACAGAAATCTAAACAGTAATTATGAGGCTGGGATTTTTATTAAATTTTCTTGATTAACAATTTAAAAAACGAATTTTCTTAAACATATAATCTGAGAGAGGATAGTCTTTATCTTAGAGATTAAAGCTATAAAGAACATGCTGTAGCCAAGACATTAGCATTTTCAAGGTATATATTTGTTTCGGTCAATATTCTCCATGCTATAATACAAAATTACTGACCACACAACTTAGAAGAAAAAATATTTATTTGCTCAACGTGTTTTGGAGATTTAGAGGTTTAGTCCATAGCAGGCCAGTTCTGCAGAACTCAGGACATGGTGGCGGGCAGTGGAGAGAGGGGGAGCACGGACTTTGCTCTCACATCATGGAGGCTGCAAAAGAGAGCAAGCAAGGGGATTGAAAGACAAAAGCACAGTCCCTACAGCCACACCTTCTCCAGTCACACCCACCTGTCTAGGTTACCACCCAGTAAATCCACTACAGTGGGCTTATCCACTGATGTGATTACAACTCTCATGACGTACTTACATCAACACTGAACATTAATACGCCAACTCTTCAGAAGACATTCCACATCTACCCATAATTATCTGTTAGCTTGCATATCATGCAAAGATTAAAGTAAATATGTTACAGAAATATCACTCCTGGCATCTGAATAAGGGCATATTCGAGCAAAAAAGACCTGGCTTCCCCGTTCCCCCTACAGAAGTAGAAATAGTCACTGCAGGGAGACAGTTTCGTTCCTGGTAGTCTTCCCAACCAGTCTTCCTCTTCCACTCAGCCAATGGTCCACTGGCCCACATGTGCTTTATATTTTTAAAAATGATGTGTTCAAGAGTTGGTTTCTTTATTTGTGATGGACTTAGAAAGACCTGACTGGAATTTGTTTTGCTCCTCAGCCCCTCACGGGGAGCAGACAAGTTTTGTGTTTTGTAAACTGTTCTCTAGAGATCTGTGGTGAAGAAACTCTTGTAAAACAACAACGACAACAACAAAAGAATTACTGGAAATGTTTAAAAGAGAGATAAACTGTAGAAGCCACCGTTAGTTATTAAATTCAACAGATATAAACATCAGCCACCTATTATAAAGGTTGTAAACACTGCTCCTCAGTGTCTGCTGTCACCTCTATGTAGACCAGAGACAGGCATCTTACAAGTTAACCCTCTATTTTCAGACACTGTTCTGTAAGGCTGGCTTCCCTTCACATAATGCAGCAGCTATGTATTTTTCTGGATTTCAGGTTCAATGAAAAGACTCTCATTCTGGCTTTTATATGAAAGGCTGGGCTATTTTAGACTAGTAGCATGCAAGGGAGATGCAAAGCTCAGAAAGAGAGGAAGGCCAGGAATTGGGTAGGAAGAAGGCAGAAGTCTTTGCTTGTCTGGAAGACCCCCAGGAAGAGCTCTGCTATTGCCCATGAGACAGAAAAGCCCAGTAGATGGGGAAGACCCCAATACCAAGAGTATAAGGACAGGCAGGGTGAGGGCATAGGGCTAATGAGCTGAACCAGGGGCTTCCTGCTCTGGGTGAACCATTCTACTACAATCCATGCTGAAGAGGGTGACCCAAATATGACTAGAAGATCCATCAGTATGCATGGGTGGGATGTAGATGGGATTCAATATTTAGGTTTATAAAAAATAATGCAATAACACCTGCACAGTAAGTTTTGGGACGTCTCAGACTCACACATTTATTTTGAACCACCAAAAAGTAGCCCCTTTCATTTGCTGTTTTCCTTAAAGATTTTAGATAATTAAAATGCAAGGTGGCTATCCAGATTCCTTTTACATGCAAGTGTCTTAAGACTATCTGGTGAGAGATTGATCTCATATACTTAATGTTCAGATGTTCAAAGGAGCATTAAAAAGAAATGGGAGAAAACCTGTCTAGGGTAGAAAATAGTGCTGTCTAAGCTCTAGGGATTTTGAGAACTTCTGTGAGGTGTGTTTGGGCATTTGAGGAGGGCATGAAAGGTACCACTTCCCCAGCCTGACCCTCCATGCTCTGGATGGGCTCAGGTCCAGGACGGTGGACACATGAGATATGATTAGCCCCCAGGTTAGCACAGAGGGTGAGAGGTGATCCCACAGCCAGGCCCTGGGAGGCTCTAAACATGGTGTAGAGTAATTCTACAGTGTTTTGTTTGTGTTTTTGGGGGTACTATAGGTTGAACCCAAATGCATTCTATCTCCAAGCTACACCACCAGTCCTATTTTTGTTGTTACTGTCTCTTTATTTTTGAAATAGGGTCTTGCTAAGTTGCTGAGGCTGGTCTTGAACCTGATAACCTCCTGTCTCTGTCTCCCAAGTACTGGACTAGAGGTGTGCACCACCACACCCAGCTGCAGGGAGGTTTGGAGCTCTCACTATTGTGAACAAAACACCTGATGTACACAAAACTCAGAGGAGGAAATATTTATATCTTCATGGTTTTGGAGATTTCAGTATGTTTATGTGTATGTGTATGCATATATGTATATATATGTCTATACACATATATATGTATATATATATATAACATATGTATATACATACATACACATATTACACACATACTGCATTTTACACCAACTCCAAATAGGAGCTGGGGCTAAAAATCCTTAGTGCATCATAACTGGGAGCAATGAGCAGACAGGACAGAGGGTTGGAGCCTCATGCTGCACCTGGGGGGCCAGGACCCACCCTGTACCTGGTCACGCCTCCAGGGACTCCTTCCCTCCAGCCTGGCCTGCATACATGGTTGCCTGCAGCACTTGAGGTCTGGGGACATTTTAAATCCAAGCCTCACTTCCCTGGCCCAGAACCCTCTGAAAAGGCTGTTCCTAGCATAGTTTATTACTTGACCCTTCAGGACCAGCAAGGAGAATCTCTCTAGTATATGTGGGCTGGGCTTCTGGTGAAATCTTGGCCCTCCTGCTTTGGAGTTTCATGGTCTCCTGCAAGTTCCTTCACCTCTCAGATGCCTCGGTGTCTCAACAGGAAGTGGGAATACCTTCGAGGGCTACCATATTGCCTATACATACAGTACCATGACATACACACACATGCACACACACACACACACACACACACACACAAACACACACATGATAAAGGTGGCAACTTCCCATCGCTTCAAGTCACCTCAACCATATTCTATGGGTTAAAAGCAAGACATAGTTAGCCACGTGCATTGGCACACACCTGTAATCCCAGGACTTGGGAAGCCGAGACAGGAGGATCACAGGTTGGAGGCCAGTCTCCTCAATTTAGTGAGACCCTGTTCCAAAATAAAAAATGAAAGGGGCTAGGAGTGTAGCTCAGAAGTAGAATGTCCCTGGATTCAATCCCCAGCATGAAAAACTTGATAAAAGCAAGTCGCGGCTCTTGTCCTCTCTTGAGGGAAGGGGTGGTACAAGGATGAGGCATCATTGGGTTTAAATCTCAACATTCATCACTACAGAGGATGCCTATCCATGTCAAGGGAGTAAAGAGAAGGGTGTCTTCGAGCATGCCCGAGTGAGCGCATGCTTGTTATTATTATTTTTTTTAATAAAAATCAGCAAAGAGCATATTAGAAAAATCTAGAAAACTGTCTGTGATTTTCTCATTGTTTGTATTTTCCCAGGTTTTAAAGCTGAAAGAATAAAGAGATGAATGTGATAAGAGGAAAGTTGACACATGGGGAAGAAATTTCAGAAAATTCAACATCTGTAAAGCAGGAATCCCATGAGCATGCAGAAGGCAAGGACTAGTAAAAGAATGTTTTCTTAGCTAAACAATTCTTTCTTCCTTTTAAATGTAAGTTTTTTACAGAAAATGAGCCTCCAGCCCCTAAATAGTAATTATCACAATAATGCACGATCCACAGAAACATAATAATGTTAAATTTTTAAGTCCCTCTGTCTCCCTAGGCTGGGAGAAGAAAGGTTACTTATACTGCTACTACTAATAATAAATCAAACTTTTCCTCAAACAAATATACCAAATGCTAGAACACAATACAACATTGTCTCTGGAGTTTTGAGAAAAAGTATATTGGCTCCCAAGCTACCATTTTTGTGATTTAGAGATTGTACCACCCTGTGCCCATTTTACAGGAAAACCACTCAGAGATAAACACAAGTAAGCTGAAAAATAAATTGAGATAGTATTTCAGGAAACAGGAATTAAGAGTGTAAAAAAATAAAATGGGTTCAGGGAAACTACAAAAATTCTACAGCTTAAGTGATATTAATATGATAATGAAACTGATTACGAAGGATAGAAAAAAATCTTAGAGGCGGAAAACAATGTAAGATAATGTAATAATAACAATAATATAATTATCTGAATTCAAAAGTGTGGTAAATCTTTTTTTTCATCCTGTGGCTTAGACAGAAGTGTCAATAGTCACTGCTAACCAAGGTATAAAATAATTAAGAATCAATAAGTAATCCATAAAACCTGTGCAAACTACATCCTTATAGGAAAGACCCAGAATGCTAAAGAAGTCAGTCCTTCTTCCAAATTAATCTAGAAACTCAGAAAAATGACAACAAATTCCCCGCAGAAATAGTTTCATATGATAAAATCATCTTAGAATTCGCTTGAAAACATAATCATAGGAGGATAAAGAATAGGAATGAGGGGGGCTCGTCTAAGCAAAAATCAAGACATATTTAAGAAACCATGTCTCACCGGCACAGAGATAGACAGAGACATAAAACAGAGAGGAGTGTCCTGAAACAGAGCCAAGAACCTCACAGTGGCATTCCAGTCGATCAAAAATGATTGCATGGGGGGGTGGGGAGGGAGATAACCACTCATTTTGGAAAAACATAAATTAGATTCATGCTTCAGATAAGCTCCAGCGGGGTTCAAGTTTATCACCAAACCAGAAAATCGAAGAAAACGCCTTATAAAAATAACTGTACCATCTGAGAATGGGGGGTGTATCTGAGGACGACACCAGAAGCCAAACCTGTCACGAAGAAGACTGGAAGGTGTATCTGTGTAAAGAGGCTGCACTGCTGGTGGTCAAACAATAACGGAGAAAAGCAAACTACAGATGATCGTTGGAGAAAACCTGGATGTTAAAATATAAAAGCAGAGCTTTTACGCATTGACAAGAAACAAAAGCCTCCGAGGAGCTGTGGGGAACGGGCATTCACCAGGAAGAACCACTAATTGTTGAACAGAAGCCCTGACTATTTAAAGATATAAATGTGTACGTAGTAAAACAGTCACTGCTATTATCTATTAGACTGGCAAGCATTTACAATAAATAAGATGGATGTTAGGAAGATAGAGGGATGGATGATAGACAGACAGACAGACAGAATGAACAGTACTTTCATTGGTGGTGAGGGTCAGGGTACAGGGCAGGCGAGTTCCTATGCACTCTACCATTGCTGAGTAAATTGATAATGACCTTTTTGGAAGACATGTTGGCAAGAAAGATCAAATGCAATTTTGATTCTGGCAATATACCCCAAGCAAAGAAGCATGAACACACACAGATTTAAAGTGATGTTTCTCCAAGGGATATGTACAAGAATAAAAAATATAGTCGTTAAGATGCAGTGGTTAGGAGGACGCCTAGATTATTCACAATATAGGGACTTCCTTAAATAAGGATCTTAAGGGATAGAGTCACAAAGTATCGTCGGAAAATGTTTCTGGCAGCCACATAATATATCTCATCTTTATAAGATCAGAAAATATATCTTCATAGGAAAGCACAGTATGTTTATTTTGATTTCGTGAGCACGAGGTATTTTTCTCCTCAAAATGGTTGCAAGGGTCTAAGCCTGAACAACACCCTAAAGAAAATGGCTTTGAGACTTGGAAAGAGCATCACTATTGTTTTTAATGTTTTTGTTTGTTTGTTTGTTTGTTCCTATAAAACGCAGAAGCAGAGTTCAGGGGTGTTTGTCTTCGGTGAAGATATCCTGCGTTGGGAGTCAACATTCTGATTATGTCGGTGAATTTGCAAGAGCAGGGAAGATCCTGGGTCTACTCGGGAATCTTCAGCGACCTAGGCCATTTCGAGAGAGTGCCACCTGGCCGTGATCCCAACCCCACTCTGATTTTTTTCAGCATATGGCTCCACTATTACAAAGACATTGTGACCAAGAAAAAGTGCAGTTTGCGAACATTGCAGGGATGGGTCATGCTTGGCTGGTAACACCAACTGGCAGAATGAGTGCAATTTTTAAAATATGAAATACAAATTTTTATCAAAGGAGAAGTAAAACATTATAGCTTTAGGTTCATTAAACCCGGCTCACATTCTGGGATTCCAAAAATAAAGCACCGACTATTTAGAATTGCAGCTTGACGAAATTGCTCCGGATCAAACCCTGGAGAGCGGGGTAGCAGTCTGCGCAGGGCTGGTGCCTTCCCCCTGCTGCGCTGTGCTTGGGGGACCAGGGATGCTCCCTTCTCTTCCCTCTACTCTTGAAGCAGATGGGCAGTACAAGAATCATCCGGGTGGGACTGGTCCTTCCTCTTACCTTTTCCTCGGCATGCCCACTCCTAGGACCAGGCCCTGGCGGCCTTTTCAGGGGCTAAGATGCCCTGGAGCAGAGCCCATGCCACCCCACAGTGGGAGCGTGCCTCCCACCGCAGCCCACATTGCCTCTTGCAGGCTGACACTGTTGGCAACCCTGCCTCTGGGGTGGGATCCTGTGGCACGCAGAAGCAGGCTTGAATGCAGGGCCCAGCCTGGCTGGGCAGGGCTGCAGACCAGTGCTGTCTCTGCCTCACTACCCTCTGCAGTTGGACACCTTTAGTGCAATCCATGGCACGTGGGGCTGCTGCGAGGAGCCTGTTTCAGAGCTCAGGTGCTGGCCCCCAGGGAAAGGGAACCACAGGCGTGAGTGTGATCATTGCAAGATGCTGGGGGCTCCTGAAAGAGGATGGCTGTGCAGCATAGGAGCTCAGGTGCTGGCCCCCAGGGAAAGGGAACCACAGGCGTGAGTGTGATCATTGCAAGATGCTCTGGGCACCTGAAAGAGGACGGCTGTGCTGCATAGACAGGCAAGAGGCACAGGATGCAGAGAGCTTTCTGGCTCCTCCTCCTCCTTCCACATCCTGGAGACTTTTCTGCAGAGGTGCAACTTGTCTCCTTTTTTTCTTCCTAAAAACACTTAGGGAGCCAGGTGTGGTGGTGCACACCTGTAATCCCTGTACTTGGGAGGCTGAGACTGGAGGATCCAGGTTCGTGGCCAGCCTCAGCTACTTAGTGAGGCCCTCTGCAACTTAGTGTGTTTCAAAATAAAGAATAAAAAATAGGGCTGGGGGTATAGCTTGCAGGTAGAATGGCCCTGGGTTTAATCCCTGGTACCCCCAAAATACAAAACAAAATGCTCGGGGTCTCCTCCAGCCTCAAGCACTTGCTCATGGCCCAGGTAAGCTAGGCGACCATCATGGCTCCTGGCTTTCCTTCACCACCCGCCTCCTTGGAAGGGCCTTTGCTCAAGTCTCTCCACATCCCACTACCTGCAGGTGCCCTGGAGCCCCTGGAGCCTTCCCCTGGACTTTCCATGTCTCTTCCTTTTCTGCTGGGTGGATATAGGAAAATGAAGACCATCTTAAGCTTCATTCTGAGAACAAGCTAGATATATGCCCCAAGTATGGAGATTAGCCCCAGATACCAATCGGTGCATTTGCCAAATGAGCATTCCGTTTTCCTATCCACAACCACTTATTCATCCTTTTTTTTTTTATTGATCAACAGAAATTTGCATTCTATGAGATAGAAAATTGTATCATCGATAAAACTGGAATAGCAGCATTTAAAATTAGGCCTATGAATAAATAAAAATGTCCCCCAAATAGCAAAGACCGAGAGAAACCGGAGCAACCTCAGACTTCTCTTCCTCTGGCTACGCTGTCGACCCTCGTTTCTCACTTTGTTTGAAGTCGGACAACTGGCAATTTTTATGCCCAGCATCTTTTTTTTCTATGGGGAGGGGTGGGCTATAATTAAATAAATTTAGCTGTGATGGACAAGGCGAGGTTTGCACTCTCGCGTTCTAGTTGCAATAAAAGCTTTCTCCACTGAGAACAAGTTCCCACTCACCTAGAACTGATCTCATAATTCCAATGCAGCCTGGCTGTGAAATCTCTCCAAAGAAGCCCTTATGAGCTACATCATCTTAAATGCAGGCAGTGGAAACTGGGGAGAGATTGCTAATAACGGCGCTGCATTAATTAATTGCTATAAAATTTGCAAAATAAAAAGAACACTGGGAACAAAGCGATATAATATTTACCAGGGCTGAAAATTAGAAATAAATATTCAACATGCCCTTTTTGACTCATACAAGCAAGCAGTTTTGAATAATAAGGCAGGACAAAGTCTTTTACACAGGAAAAGCTAATGATTTCTGCATTTTGCTGCTGGTGAGGAATTGAAGGATGGCTGATTTGAATCTTCCTTCAATCTCCCATCAATAAAACAGAGACAAGGCAGAGGCGAAAGCTGTTCTGGGAGAGTCATGTTTTTATAATTGCTTTTTACCCTCAGGCATTTGAAATCCAGAGGGTCAGTAGTACTTGTGAGAAGGCTGGGGGAGCCGAGGGGCCCAGTCAAAACCCTGAGACACAAATTAATTTGTTTGTGGGGCTCAGGTCTAATTTGTGGAAAGAGAACGCGGCGTAGCACTTTCTAATGTTATAACCTAATTAAAGATGGATCCGTGTAAAATATTTATGCAAACTTTACCAAACCCAAAGATTTTAATCTCATCTGAGAGGTTAGCTGACTTGGGGGGCCAAAAACAATTCCTAAAACAAGCTCCTGCACCAGGAATCCGCAAGGCAAAAGTATTAAAAAAAAAAAAAAAAAGAAACTTAAGGTATTATTAAATTTAAGTCATTTTGGTACCTGTTAGTCATTCTAATTAAGGAGACCTTATGCTGCATTGTGTGAGTCTGCTTGGTTACCTGGTTAAATCAGTTTTTTTTTTTTTTAATTCATATATTCTGTAACCTCTTTTCTTTTCTGCTTTACTCCACATTGGGAAATGGAAGTAGAAATTTGCATTTCTTCGGATTTTGCAATCTGTCGTGATAAGCCTACCTGGGACACATTCCACCTCAGCCCCACCAAGCAGCCTTTAATAAGTTCACAGCAGGGTTCGCTGGAAGGAAGCCACCGGCCCGAAGAAAGCAGGGAATGAAACATGAGTGACCCGAGCCCCAGCCATTGATTTGGGGACTCTTAATCACTGCACTGCCCATCATTAGCAAATGCACATTACCAGGAGACCCCAGAGGAAGAGAGGCACAGCTAAAACCTTTCCAAGACGACACCGATTCTCATTCTTTTAACCTATTAAGAAAGAATGAGATGGGGCTTGAGGAAGATAGTGACCACACGAATGTGCTTTTCAGCACCTGTTACAGCCCCTCGAGTCCTCCACGCAAGGCCGTGTGCGCTCCTACCTGAGGTCAGGACGTGCCCAGCTCATCTTGCCTTTGAGGTGGTCACCGCCAGACTCTGAGCAACCCAGGGGGCCACCTGCACAGCAGGTCCATGAGTGATCTCACCGAGGCCACCCTGGCTGGAGAGAGTCCCCAGGGCAGGTGGACTGGCAGCCTGGGAGGAGGCCCAGCCTGCTCTGGCACCGGAGAGAAGACGTTCTGCCAGCCTGCGACATTTCCACAAAGTCGGGGACAGTGTGGGGCAGGACTACAGAATTCGCTCTCGGCAAAGTTTATTTATTTATTTACTTTTTATTTTTAATTTTAAATTTTTATTCTGTAATATATATGTACACACACATATAAAACATACATTTTAAGTATATACGGTTCATTGGCATTAATTGTGGTTGCAATATTGTACAACCATCTTTCTTTCTTTTTTTATTTTTATTTTTATTTTATTTTTTTTGCGGAACTGGGGATTGAACCCAGGGACATTCTACCTCCAAGCTACATCCCCCAACCCATTATTATTATTATTATTATTATTATTATTATTATTATTATTATTATTATTATTATTATTTATTTGGAAACAGGGTCTCATTGAGTTGCAGAAGGCCTCACTAAGTAGCTGAGACTGGCCGCGAACCCGGATCCTCCGGCGGTCTCAGCCTCCCAAGTACTGGGAAGACAAGCATGCGCCATCATGCCCGGCTTTCAACCATCAGGCCTGGGCGATCTCCAAGTCTCAGTCCTGAATCTGAATGCCCCCCAGGCTCCCTTGACTCCTCAAGTCTCTTCCTCCCGAGTTTGATGATGGGGGTGAGAGGGAAGGGAGTTGAGACGGTGCCCTTCTGTTGCAGGGTTGGGGTAAAGGATGCCAGCACCCAGGACCTCTCGAGGCCCCTGAAGGAAGGGGCTATCCAGGGCTGGCAGGGGCAGAAAGACTGACCGTTGAAGCTTTCTGGCCTGGAAAGTCCATCTGGGGAGGAAGGTGGAGACTAAGACCTAAAAAGGATGGAGTAAGAGGCCGCACTCTTTCCATCTCGCTAGGTCTGTAGGTGTGGGAGATTTCTGGCCACAGCACTTGAGCACCCTTGCCAGTGGGCATCCAGGCCGGGATTCCAGCCTAGGGTAAGAGGCTGCACCCAGCACACCTCCAGGAGGCTGAGTCCAAGCCCCATGAAGTGTGCATTGTCTGGCCACCCGGCCATAGCTCCATGGGCTCAGTCTTGCAGTTGGTACCACGGAGCGTCAGTGCAACGCTGCTCAGCCGACTCCAGATTCTGCAAGCAAATGAAGAAAGCTTCCAAACAAAGATGGAATCGATGAATTAATTTCCATTAATTCACATTAAGAATATGAGCAGGCAAGTACCGAAGGCCTCCGAGGTTCATGTCCAGCCCGGCACCTGCGTGACCTCTCTCTGCTTTAGAAGCACCGGATCCCTCCTGCCAGAAAGTGCCACCCGGGTAATTAAGTGACATTTTCCAAGGCAAGTGGGCTTTTCTACTGGATTCTGTATCATGAAGCTGGATGTGTGCGAAAAGGGCTGTAATGTGTCTTGTTTTAGAACTACATCGGACCCATTCTAAGGGTCCCGGGTGTTCCATAAAATGCTTGCCTCCTAAGGAGGAACTTAATGAAAGTCAGCTGTAAATCACCATATTTAGCATTTACATTGGTTTACTCTGCACCCGCCTTAGAAGTGCTGCTTGACCCTGTCTCACATGTGTGACGTGGCCCTGACTTGCAGAGTGACACCCAGGACACCAGCCAACTGCCCCCACCCCTGCTTTCCAAGACCCCCACCCCAGTCCTATTTGGAAGGCCAGAATGGGCCCTCATAGTGAAGGTCAAGAAAAATGTCAACTGTGACTCTTTCCCTCAGGACTAGCAAAGTCCAAAGAAGCCTAAGCCAGGTCACACTTTATTTTTCTTCTCTTCTTTCTTTCTTCTCCTTTCTTTCTTCCTTCCTTCCTCCCTCCCTCCCTCCCTCCCTCCTTCCTTCCTTCCTTCCTTCCTTCCTTCCTTCCTTCCTTCCTTCCCCTTTCTTTCTTGTGGCACTGGAAATTGAACCTAGGGGCATTCTACATCTGAGCTACACCCCCAGCCCTATTTTTTATTCTTTATTTTGAAACAGGGTCTCACTAAGTTGCGGAGTGTCTCACTAGGTAGCTGAGGTGGGCCATGAACCTGGATCCTCCTGTCTCAGCCTCCCAAGTACTGGGATGACAAGCGTGCACCACCATGCCGGGCTTCACACTTTATTTTTCTAAGAACAACCCAAAGCAAGAAGCTTGAAGATAAATAAATAAATAATAAATAAATAAATAAATAAATAAATAAATAAATAAAATAAAATAAACATTCTAGGCTTTTCCACATGTTTTTGAAGAGAAAAAAAAAAGGAACCCATGATTTTTAATCCTCCTGGGTGGTTTTTCTGGAGACTTCCACAAAGGGGGGTATGCAGAGAGGGCGGCACACGGAAGCCATGCTGAGGAGAGTGGGTCTGTTCATCACATCGCCCTGTCCAGAAACATCCATTGGGTATCTGCTAAGGCCAGACTACTGCAAAAGCCGCCGAGCGTCTCCCTGCCCAGGGAGGTAAAAGCTACCAGTCCCCAGGAACTGGTCCTCACCACTGGACAGAGGCGTTCTTTCAATGACAAAAACAAAATGATCTTGGACTTCATAGTCATGAGTTGAAAGAGACTATTTTTACTAGTCATTTCAGGCATATTTTTCATCGGAAGGATTAAGTTTTTAATCTTCCTCTGAAGGCGCAAAACAGGCTCGGGTCCTGCGGAGGGAAAGTGGGGGCAGCACAAGCTTGAGTTAAGGAAGCCTCACAGAGGTTAGTGGATGATCACAAGGTCCACATCCTCTGGGGGAGTTGAGTAAATTTGTTGTTGAGGAAATTTTTTTATTTTTAACAATTTCCCAATTTTTCTGTTTTACAATTTCTCCTTTTCTAAGGACCATCTACATCTGCACTGACAATAGTGGCATGGCGTGAAGAGGTCATGTTCACGGCCTTTCTGAACTAGTTTTCCTATCTGAAAAATGCAGATGAACACCCTCCCCTTTCTAAAAATTCAAGGGGAGCCACTGCAATGCAAATGAGAGGCCCCCTTGTCTATTGGGCCTGAAAAATTCAGGATGAAGAGCGGCGAGCAGACCCTTCTCCAGGCCTTGCATGCCCCCCCTACGTCAGGTACTCCGTGCGTTTCTAAGGGAGAGCTGGGGCGAAGGCCTGCAGAACGGACCTCCTCAGACCACCCACGGAACCCCATGGATGCTGAGGGAGGAGGCTGTTCTTCTTGGTGTCTGAAATCGGGGAGTCTGCTTGGAATAATGTCAGAGGGCACTTCTCTGAGCAGTGAAGTGTCACCGTTTTTATTGCCAGAAAGTGTTAAACAAGCATCTCTCCAGCAAGCGGGAGCCCTCCAGTAAATTTGCACCCGGCTCCAGCTCCTGGGCCTTCTGATTTTCACACTTCTCAGCTATTAAAGATGTGCTGTGGGGCCCAAGCTAAGCTATGATAGGGCTGCGCAGCGGTGTAACACCAGGCGCTGACGGGCCTCCCTGCGTTCATCCTCCGGTGGCCCAGGAGCCTGTGAGGGAGCAGGGCACAGTTTCAATTCTGGAGTAAATTATCCCCACGCCGCAGTCAGGCTCAACCTAGTGACTCACCCTTTACCAAGAGGGCAGGGGAGAAAACATAATCCCAGTGCAGAGAGGAGGCCAAAAGGAGAGGGAGGACTATGGAGAAAAACAGAAGTGGGTGCCCCCAAAAAGGAACTCCGGGCTGCCTCGGAGAAAGGCTGCTTAAGTTACAAGTGATGTGATTTCTACCAACAACCATTTCC
>PVLC010031277.1:0-18885 GCA_004027655.1 Graphiurus murinus
GACTTTCCACTGTGCACTAGCCAATCAATGTAAAGATCACGAATCCACCCCCCTTTTGTGTATATAATGTTAATGATCACTAGTTTCGGGGTCTCGGCTAGTCCCGCTGTTGTTTGGGGCATGGCGGGGGCCCAGATTCGAATCTGAAATAAATTTTGTTCGCAACTCCCCGCTGGTCCTTCGGTGAGTTACTCGCTAACAGTACCCTCAACGGAGGTGAGAACTAAGACAAGGAAATTCAATAATATAATATCTACAAGGCCATCTTTTCTTTTTTTGTTTGTTTGTTTTTGTTTTTGCAGTACTGGAGATTGACCACAGGGGCATTCTCCCTTTGAGCTACACCCCTAGTCCTATTTTTTTTATTCTTTATTTTGAAACAGGATCTCACTAAGTTCCAGAGTACCTCGCTTAGTAGCTGAGGCTGGCCACAAACCCGGATCCTCCGGTCTTGGCCTCCCAAGTACTGAGATTACAAGTGTAGGCCACGATGCCCAGCTATAAGGCCATCTTTTAACAACCAGGCTAAAAAAGGGAAAAAAAGGGAACCAACCAGAGAAGCAAAAACAATAGACATGGACAGGGTCTATGGACTGAATCAGTGGACCAGCAAGAACTGTTGAAAGAACAACAACAACAACAAAAAAAAACTGTATAATCAGCAACCTGAGACCTACTACACAGACACTGAGATCATGAGTCACAGAATCACACAGCCATAGGACAACGGGTCAGAGAAGGACAACATACACATACACTTCCCCATCCCTCACAAACCCCAGCAACAGAGATGAGTGCACCACCCTCACAGGATAACTGAAAAGAGCCACTCCCCTCTTCAAGAAAAAAAAAGGGGGATGAGGACACAAGCAGACTGTGACTGCAGCCACACATGAAACTCTGAGGAATACAGTAGCTCTGAAAGCTACAGACTAACCCAGCTTTCTCTGTGGACAGGGTGGAGCCCCATGTTTGCACTGAGATTTGCCCTAGGGGCACTCAGTGCCCATGCCAGTAGAGAGAACCACAGGGCCAGGGTCTGTGGAGAACACGGAGCCCCATGCTCACATTGGGACGGTCCATTGGCACTCAGTGCCTGTTCAGGCAGAAAGAGACACCTGGCTAGCTGGCTAACATCTCACTACAGGAGACCAAGAATTGGGGCTAAAAACTGATGCCATTGCTATAGGTTACCTAGCAAGTGAGAACACTTGGAACACGCCCAAGAACCTACTATAATAAGTGAGTTTTAAAGGGCTGAAAGTATACATGCAGAATTCAAGAAAGTGACAAAGTGAGGGAGTCCAAGTGCAAGTTTTTTTTTTAATTGTTGATATATACATATTTTTTTCCTCTTAGCATTTTTACTCTGTAAATTTTATTGTTTTTGCTGCTAATCTGTACTTGTATATTTGCAGGGTTTTTTTCCCACTCCATTTGCAAGCTTCCTATCTCCTCCATTCTCTCCTTCCTTTTCTTTTCTCTCAATTTTGTGGTACAGTAGGTTGAGCCTAGGACCCTAACAAATGCTGGATAAGCATCCTGGACCACACCTCCAACCCCCAGCCTAGTAGAGCCTCCTAGAGCCTACTCCCAGCAATTAGCAGGGGCCAGCTTCTCCCTGCATCTCCCCCCTAAGCTGCCTCCTTAGCAAAGTAGGAGACAGAGCAGGCAGGGGAACAGACTTGAACAAGAACTTCTGAATAACCTCCATATCTCTTCTAAGCAAGTCTCAAATTAAAAACAACAACAGCACTCTGCAACTT
Organism: Graphiurus murinus; assembly: GCA_004027655.1. NCBI lineage: Eukaryota > Metazoa > Chordata > Mammalia > Rodentia > Gliridae > Graphiurus > Graphiurus murinus. The sequence continues at coordinate 1,767 of PVLC010031277.1, forward strand.
AGTGAGACCCGGTTTCAAAATAAAGAATAAAAAATAGGGCTGGGGGTATAGCTCGGAGGTAAAATGCCCCTGAGTTCCGCAGTACCGCAAAAATAAAAATAAAAAATAAAAAATAAAAATAAAAACAACAACAACAACAAACGGCAAGGAAACATCCAAAGTCATAAGGGAAAGCAGCTCTATTACAACAAAGAAGCTTAACTCACTCTCAATTAATCAATTCTTAAGGTTCCCTTTTATTTTTTCTCTCCTTCTTTTCTTGTGTTTGTACATACATGCAAGAGAATATCTGTGTTCTCTTTTGTCAGACTCCAAATGAACCTGTCTACCAGTGCCTTTTATTAATCCTTTTTGTATCACTATACCTAAATATCCTACATTGGCTACTAGCATTCTCCTTTATTTCCACTATCTCTAATCTTTACGACATATTACACTCAAACTCTTATTCTACTTGATTCTATTCTCTACTTTACCCTATTCTTGCATTCCTTACTCCAGCTCCTTCCTTCGCACTTACCTTTTACCATTGAATACAACACAATTTGCCTTTGTATATACCAACTGATCCCTCTAAAACCCTACTGCTGAGGTTGGATCAGATAGATGAACCAGAAAGGATTGCCAGACACTAAGGACAAACTAACCCCAGTTAAAAGACGGAACCATCCAACACCCCACAAATTGAAATTTAAAAACACACAGGGCACAAACTGCTCTGCTCACTGAAAAAAGAAATTGAAGATCTTAGAAGATGGAAGGACTTCCCATGCTCTTGGATAGGCAGAATAAATATCATCAAAATGCCCATTCTTCCAAAAGTGACCTACAGATTTGATGAAATACCCATTAAATTTCCAAGATCATTTTTCACATACATAGAAAAATCAGTCCTTAAATCCATTTACAAAAACAAAAACCCAGAATAGCCAAAGTAGTTCTCAGCTTATACAGGAGGCATCATAATACCCGACTTCAAACTATACTACAGAGCCACAGTAATAAAAACAGCATAGTATTGGCACAAAAACAGACACATGACCAATGGAGCAGAAACTCAGAAACAAATCCACACACGTATAGCCAATTTATTTTTGTAGGGGCCAAAAACATAAACCGGAAAAAAAGATAGGCTCTTCAACAAATGGTGTCGGCAAGATTGGTTAACTATATGCAGAAAAATTGAAATAAACCCCACTTTATTATTAAAACACAAACAACAAATGCTAGAGAGGATGTAAGAAATAGAAGTGTTAACACATTATTGGTAGGATTGCAACTTAGTGCAACCACTTTGGAAAACAGTGTGGAGGATCATCAGAAAAATGGGAATGAATCTACCATATGACCCAGCAATACCACTCCTGGGTATCTACCCAAAAGAATGGAAACCAAACTACCAGAGTAATGTATACATATCTATGTTTATAGCTGTACAATTCACAATTGCCAAACTATGGAACCAGCCAAGATATCCATCAACAGATGAATGGATCACAAAGCTATGGGATATGTACACAATGGAATTTTACTCAGCCATAAAGAACAAAATTATGTCATTTGTAGGGAAATGGATGGAACTGGAGAACACTATGCTAAATGAGATTAGTCAGTCACAAAAAGTGAAAAGTCAGATGTTCTCCCTAATATGTGGAAGCTATGGAGAAAATGGGACATAGAAGGGACTCCAGACAAAGGAGGAGAACCTTAGATATGTGAAGAAGGCTACCTAACTGAGTGAGATGCGATGAAGGAAGAGGGAAACACCTCAATGGACATGATGTACATATACAGACATTAAATTCAATGACTATGCAGAGCATGGGAAGGAGGGGAATGGGAGAGAATAGGTGAAAACTAGGGGAGGGCTCAATGAGTGCTGTGTGTGTATGTATATGCCTCCATCACCCTGAACTTCATCAAAATGTATGACTACAATGTACCAATAAAAAAATAAAAATTTTAAAAATTAAATATTAAAAGATGAATAAATATCCTAAATTTTACTTGATGATATGCATTCTGATAAGTGCCCTTTATTTTCTGATGTTCATTTATTAATTCTAAATGGCCATTTGTCTGAATTTCCATTTATGAAAAAAGGATAGCAGATGATGAGCATACCATAAAAACATTTTAGCTAGAAATATTACCTACTGTTCCATGGCAAATACCTCCTGGGAATATGCTGTAATTCTATCTTCAATTATAAGTTTAAAAACCAGAGCAAAAAGTTAAGCACTAATACTAAATGATACACTCTTTTTAAATAATTTATATTCCTGACATAACAAGCAGTGAGAGTAACATGGTGTCTTTATGTCTTAAAGCTTTCAACTTTAGGTGATGGCTTCTAAAATTGGCTCCTGGAGAACAGATAGATGGGAGAAAGAAAAGGATGCTGTGCTAGAAGGATGGGAAGCTAATTAAGGAGAATGTGTGATCCATGAGGATATAACAGTAATCATTGTTATGTCTGTTTTTTCCTATTTGGATCCTGATTCCATTGTATTTATATAAGGAAGGTGAAGAATTCAAAGCAAGATTTGACCAAAATTTTTCCTGAATCTGACATCCAATCCTAAGAACTCCAGAGCCCAATGCAAAAGTAATACAAACATGCCCTTCCTTCCCCTAATGAGCTGCCTTTAGAGATTGTCAGTGTGGTGTTCTTCCTCAAGGCTCAGTGTGTTATTAAAACTCAGTCTGTTTATATAGCAACACATTTTATTGGAGACGGCTTTTTCATATACTTTATTCTGTTGAAACTGGAAGAAACTCGACCTCCTTTAAGAATGAGAAGCATTTGAAAAACTTCATGCAAATAACCACTTGTTTCAAAAGATACATCTTTTGAGAGTAAGGTCAGGTGATAATTCACTTTTAGAAAAATAAGGTCTAAATTATGTTGGAAGAAAAATGGAAATCTCTTATCTCATGTAGGCCAAGTAAGGGTTTTAGAAGATAATTCTTTAAGACCAGGATACGTGCATTGTTTTAGGTACAGTACTTGATTTAAAAAAAAAAAAAAAAGACAACTAGAGAGTGTATAAAACTCAGGATCATTCATCTCATCCCAGGTAACTAAACTTCATCTGTCCTATTTCCTAGCAGCCAACATTTAGCTCAATGCAATTTAGAAGAATTTCTAAAAATACAGGAGGGAACTTGGAACTCAGTAGTTTCTGTGAAAGGATTAAGTGGCACATAATAAATCACTGTGATTTAAGAGAGAAAGGGCCTATGAGAACTGGGCAGGATTTTTAAGGAAGGTTAGAATCCTACCTGTTGGGTGCTAGAAAGTCTAGAGTAGTGCTTAGCAGTTTAATATGCATATAAATCACTTGGAGGTCTTCTTAAAATGAAGATTCTTATCCACTAGGTCCTGGGTGTGGCCTGAGATTTTGCATTTCTAATAAGCTCCCAGGTGTTGCTCTTAACTTTGGTCCTTGGTCCACATGTTTGCTAGCAAAGGCGCCATGGAATGTCAGCTAGGCATACCCTGAGCACTTTGGTGTCCAGCAATAACAAGTGGCAGCACGAAGGGTAACTCCTGATCACCCAACAATGACTAGGCTCCATCTGAATTTATTAAAGAAAGTCTTCTGTAAGGATCTTTGCAAATTTTATCAGTGAGACTGTGACTTCTTGTACTAGCAAGCATCAAGCAGGTGTGTTTAAAGGTTTCTTCCATATGCAAATTACAGTTTGAATCAATTTTTCATCCTTTAACCCCCAAGTTTTTACATATGATCCTAGTAATATAATCCTAGTTATGCATTTAATCTTGGTGAGGGAGAAAAAATGTCCCTGTCTATTGTCAGGACCTTGTCAATCTTTTCAATAGAGCACTATAAATGTTTCCTGTGTGACTGAATCCCTAATCTCCATAGAAGCTTCAGGCTAACATTGTGACTAATTTAGTACTTAGCATTGAATGATGAAGTTAAAGACGTCTTGTTCCCCTGAAGCAGAATGTAAATTCTTTCCTAGTGGAAATCATGGCTTTCAATTTCAAAGTAGCATGTGAATTCATAACAGCACATCTCTAGCATATCAATATTTGAACTTATTTCAGAAGTAATTTTCATAGTGACCAATCTGTTGATCAGAAACATAGTTGATTTTTAATGTTCAACATGGAATTTTTAATGTTTTAAAATTGATTGTTTTTGTTTTTATTGTTTTGATATATTTTATTTAAAGCTCTTTATAAATCAGTGTATCTGTTTAATCTTCATTGTTAATGAAGATTGCTCAAAGAGTAAGGCTGAAATCAAATCTAAGTATAATAAAGAAAAATAAAAAATGTACCCATCAGTTCAGTTTATCCTAGATGCAAAGCTGAAGCATCATTTTCCTGAACAAAACAAGAATTATCTTTTTAATTAAACTTCCGTCTCCCTCTGCTGGAGCATGAGTTCACTTTATATTCACTTGAATCATGTTATAGAAAAATTTGCCAGAAACCATGTAAAGCAATAAGACATCTTTCTAAATAACTTTCAAAATTATTATTATTGATTTTCCAGTTTACAGTTCTGAAGAATGTATAGTAATACAATTGTTACTAAATATTTGATTTTATGATATTAATTCTGTGGTGTTTCTTTTTTTCATTGGCAGTTATAATGTATTTTTCTATTAACCACATATCTTGTTATTTTTATAGCATGTGTCATTATGTGGATTTTTTATATATAAGTTGGACAGTTAAGGTTTTTTTTTTTCTAAATTTTCAACAACCCTAGTGATAATTTTCTATTTGGCCCTATGGTTTTTTCAATGATATGCTTATATGTGTTTTGTTTTACTTCTCTGCTATATCATAAGGATGGTTGTTATCTTAAAAGCCTTATTTTACTTGCTGAAGAATCATAGAAAGCACTGAAATTTTCTATTTTTAGCAGTTTGTCTCGAAGTTATAGTGTCTTTTAAAGCAATCAAGAGATTTCAGAGCCGGATGTGGTGGTGCACACTTGTAATCCCAGCATTCGGGAGGCTGAGACCGGAGGATCCCGGTTCACAGCCAGCCTCAGCTACCTGGAGAGGCACTCCGCAACTTAGTGAGACTTGGTTTCAAAATAAAAAATTTTTTTAAAAAAAGGGGGGCTGGAGGTGTAGCTCGGAGGTAGAATGCCCCTGAGTTCAATCTCCAGTACTGAAAAAAAAAAAAAGAGAGAGATTTCAGTTTTATTTTGTCTGTGTATTTTGGAAGGAAGAAAGTTAACTTTATTATTATGTCCTTTTTTGTTTCAAGGGCAGACTATTTAAAAGATATATGGAACTTTCCATTTTTATTCTAATTACCCTGTTTAATGATGTTTTATGTTGTCACACACAGTGAGGCCATAAAACACTATACACTGAGGAGCAGCTGTTAATGACTGCTTCAAAAGAGAAGAGTTTAGGGAGCAAGCGTGCAGTATTGCAGATGGGAAATTTTTTTTTCCTATCTCTGAAGGGATTTTCAATGCAGCAGTACTCAGAGGAACTGCATCTATGATTTTCCTGAGTTTATCTCAAAGACGTTTTCTGTTTTATCCTTTCTTTATTTGCCAGGCAGCCTTTAAGCAACAAATTTACATGAAAAAGAAAAAAAAGAGTGTACTGACTTTTAATTAAAGCTTCACACTCAAAATGCATTGGGATTTAATTTAAATATTTAATCGACACACAGTTTTTAAATGAAAATAAGAAATGAGAGGTCTGAGACTAAGTTAACATATTACTGAGAAACACTCTGATTTAACTGTGACAAGTGCACTCATGTTCAGCGTCCAGGGAGCTTGCCTAACCTATGACCACTAACGTGTGCTTCCTGATAAATAGCTCCTCCTATGCATTTTGCAGGTATCTAAGACTCAAGCCAACCAATACTGAAATCATGTTCCCCTTGCTCTCCTGTATTTTTTATTGTGATGAATGACAATGACATCCGTCTAGTTCTCCAAACTTGAAAGTGCTGTTTTTTTGTACTAGCTACCTCTCCTTGCCGAAGAGTATCCGAGTGTCCTTAATGAATATGTCTTGGCTTACACAGGGACAAAACTACTTGGCTGGGTTAATTCAAGTTCTCTTTCCATAGTTTAAACAAAGATTATTTATATATATTTATCTTCTACATAAAAGGAATAGTCCAGTAGCATTTTCAGTTTGATACAATAAGGGATGGAGTTTATTTTCTACTTTCAGTGAGATGATAAATTTGATCATGTCATCGATGAGCTTGAAACTGGTTGTTAAATACGAATCTCATGTTCCATTCACAGGTGTGCTAAGGCCAGCTTATAATAACTAGGAAAAACCAGAGTTAAAGTTTCAGGAATCTGTAAGATTGGTGATGTGGAAATGGGAAGTGGTTAAAATATTTACACCAAGGAAATCAGAAAATGCTGCAAATCAAGTTACTGTTTTCTTTTTTCAGAGAACTAGTTTTTAAACATTTACCAGCATATCACTGATACCATCTTTCCATCATCCCATGTTTTTCTGTTTCAAAATAAAATGACTCTTTCAAACCTCAAAATCAATGCTCTCAAATATTTGGCTGTGATATTCTTTTCATGGCAAATGTAAATAAATTCATGAAAGAATCCTGGCATTTTCTGTCCTTTGTAGAAAATAGGAACATAAATCCTGACTGTCCAGAATATAGGCAGAGTAAAAAATGTTACCTTGTCTTTCTTATCCCATCTGTCATCATAGGTAAAATTTCAACTAAATCTTTTGAGAAATCTGAATAGAATATTTATAAAGCCTTATATTGTGTTGTACTCAGCAGTATCAGTTTCAGAAAAAAAATGTGTTTTAAGGAAAAATAAGAAGTCTCTAAAGGACCGTGCACAGGAGTCACAGGGAACTTTTTGATTTATCTTAGCAAACATGCAATTCAAAAATTATTAGCTGCTAATCCCATACAAAGTGACTTTGAGGAAATTATTGGGTCCTCTTATTATGGTAGTAATATTTGTTTGTTCATAGAAAACCTTGGGTATATTTCCCTTTGTTTTATGTTTGATAGGGAAAAATCAGATGAATAAAAAATAAGCAGAATAGGAAGGCATAAATGTACTTTCTAGAATTCTCTTTATATATATAAAATCCTCAAAACAGGTTTCCCAAATGTAGTTGGCCTTGTTAACCCCTATTAGAATTTCTAGAATATCTGAATTGGGAGTATTCAAAAGATCATCAACAAAAACAACATAAATTCTGGTTAACAGCTTAACAAGTTTTATTCACATAACAAAGAACATCCTTATGTGCATATAATGGTTCGAAAGAAATAAGTACAGTTAGTCTAATATATATATGTATATATACATATGTTTATTTTAATAATTACTACGTATAATGCATTTTGCTAAGTGTTGTTGGAGTGGTAAGACATGGCCACAAACACAGCAATAAAAGCTTATAATCAGTTTTCAAGCTAAAATTATAAGGAGCCAAGGAGTACTACATCTTAGACATTAACCCCAAGGAATAATCTGTGTTCTTATTTTTCTTTTCTTTTACTGAGGTGTACTTTATGTGCAATCAAATATGGCCATTCTAAGTGTGAATATTGGTGGATTTTTGATAAATTTTTACGCTCATGTAACCACCGCCACAGTCAAGATATAGAACATATTATTGCTCTGGAAAGTTCCCTCAGGTCCCATAGAAGTCAATTTTGCTGTTTTTTGTCCCACTGATAAATTCTTTGCTTTCTGAAACCATCTTAGTTTGCCTTTTCTAGACTTTTGATAAATGTACAATGTATATTTTTTGCAGTTGGCCTCTTTCACTTAGCATAATGATTTTGAGATCATAATGATTTTGAGATTCACCATTGTTAACATAAATCAGGAGTTCATGGCATTGATGGGCACTGGGTTCATTTGGGTCTATTCAAGTGCAAGTGGACAAGTCTTTTATTGTTTTGTGTGTTGTTTGTTTCTCTTGGGTAAATAGGCAGGAATTGCCTTGTCTAGTCATATGTTAAATACATATTTAACTTTGTAAGAAACACCAAACTGTTTCCCAGAGCAGTTATGCAATTTCGAATTCCCAGAAGCAATATATGAAATTTTCAGTTACTTGATATCCTCACCAATACTTGGTTTTATTGAACTTTTTAACTTTTGATATTCTAGTCTGTGGTAATATCTCTTTATAGTTTTAGTTTGTATTCCCTAATGATCAGTGGTGCTGAGCATTTTTCTGGAGTTTTGTTTTGTTTTGTTGCCATGACACTAATAGCTGGATCTGGAGCAATGCTCGGTCCCCTGGAATCCTGCAAGGCAGGCGATTCCATAAGAAGGAATTTGTGGCATATCTTACTTTGCATTATGTTATTTTGGAAATTTGGGGTGCTTTGGGTTTTGCTTTCACATTAATCATAAAGGAAAATTTCTTAGAAACACAAGATGGCTGGACAGATTATGATTCCTCAATATTAGCTGAAAAAGGCAGTGCCTCAGAGATATTCATTAACCTTTTACAAACATCAGGAAATGGACTTTGCAAGCTTAGTTACTATCAACACAGGTTAAAAACAATATAGTTAAACCAAAGAAACTTAGGTCTACTATTTTATCTATGAGTAAAGAAAGCTTTAAGACAGGTAGTTTCTCTCTCTCTTAAACACCTCCCCCTTGTCTCCACCACACATTAACTAACTCTAGCTGCCTGAGGAAAAGATTAAAAATACTGCTTACAGGAGCTAGGCAAATAGGGAAGATTTAAACTAATGAATAGATACTCTTCTTTGTCGTTAGCCTTTAACACTGTTTTTGTACTAAAAGAATTTTTATATACGTATTGTATTCTGTAACCTTTGTTGTTTTCTTAATCCCATCAAATACCAAGGGAAATGGCTTTTCTAGTTAAAGATGTACCTACTCAACCTTAGGAAAAACAAGTCTGTAAAAATTCCTGTTCTGTATGCCTCATTGTAAAAGATAGTATAAGAAACAGTGACTGACATGAATTAAACAGATGCACTTCTTCACTGCATTTGGTGTGAGAGTATTCTCACAACCTTGTCTCATTCCACACCTAATGAGAGACCCCTGACCCTACTGCCTCAAGGGCTGGCCCGGAAGCATTTTGTTTTGTTTCATTTTATTGTTTCTGATACTGGGGATGAAACACAAGACTCACATATGGTAGGCAAGCATTTTACTACTGAGCTATACTCCCAGCTCTTTTTACTTTATTTCGAGGCAGGGTCTCACTAAGGTACCTAGGTAAGCCTCTTACCTCAGCCTCTAGAATTCAGTGGGATTACAGACACCTGCAACCACTCCTGGCTTTTCTTGTTCTTATTTGTCTTTTGAATTTTCATCTACATGTTTATATCAAATATTACTAGGTAAACCTCCTTTCAATGCAAGCAAATGAAACACAATGGGTTGTTTTGATCAAAAAGGCACTTTATTGATAATAGAGCTACTCAGTTCTAAATATCTAATACGTTGTAATTCCAAATTATGAATTTCTGGAAGAACCTATTGTTTCCACTTGAATTAGTATTTTCCTTAGAAAGTTTTCTTCTTTTTAAAAGAATGTTATGCTCTCTTATGAAAGAAAAGTCATATTCGATACAATTTCCTTCCCTATATTGTAGTTTCTTCTCATTAGTCTGACCTTTCTTTAGAGAATAGCTTATTCATCTTCAACTTTCTGTGGTGATAATAAAGATTCAAAAAGCACAGGGCAAGAAAGAGGAAGGGCAATCTGTTTCACATCTACTTCTCGGATGGTTCTTGTCGTGACGGCAAGCAGGATCTCAAGGGGAATGTACCAGGTGTTACAGGTGAAGACAGAAAGCTAAATGAATAGTGGACCCCAGAGAAGAGTGCTGGGAATAGAAGGTGCTCCTGCTGTTAAGTGGACTGTGGACACCTGGGACAGACAGAGTACTCTGCTCATGGAGACCCTGTGTATGTGGATGAATGAGAATTTGTAGGTGGGTGTTTGGGAATTGAGCAGCCTTTTGCCTAAAGATATTATTTTCTTGGTCAAGAATTCTGATGGTATGAGTAGAAGTGTTAAGCCTTGAAAGAATAAGGAAAAAAATATCCTCAATGAGAAAAAACTCCAAGAACAAAGGAAAGTCTCATCTTCCCAGCCAATGTGGGGCAGAGAGTACAGGGACATTTAGTTCACAAATTCGTAGTGATACTTACATGTATACATTTGTAAAAATTGTCTATTCCTATCTAGCAGTTTGTAAATAGGGAAGGGAAAGCAAGAACTTTAAATTAATGCCAATACTGAAAATGTCTTGGGAAGGTGCTCTAGCAGAAAGGGCTGCAGTGATCTGGAAAAGAAGAACGAAATGACACATGACGCTGTTTATTCTGGACAGAGAAGAAGGTGAAGCCATAGTGTGGAGTTTCACTGACCTCAACATTTTTACTTCGGGGCATGTATACATTTGCTTTCACTCTTGTGGTTCAATCCTTCACTATAAGAAAGGAAAAGGAAGGATACTCATGTAGCTTGTTGATATTTTCTTATATTTAACATTTGGGTTGGTATTTCACTGACTGTAAACCCAGCTTTATTATGTGTTTTGTGATGAAGCATATGATTGGTTTTTCATTTATTTATTTATTGGTACTGGGGATTGAACCCAGAAACATTCTACCTCTGAGCTAGACCCCAGCCCTATTTTATTTTTTGTTTTGAAACAGGGTCTCACTAAGTTGCTGAGAGTATTGCTAAGTTGCCTAGAACTTATCATCCTTCTGTTTCATCTCCCAAGTACTGGGATCACAGGCCATTGCATCCAGCTATTAGCTTATTGATAATGTTATCAGTATAGTTCATTTGAGGTACAATGCCAAAAATCTTTTATCTTCTTTTGTGAAATATTGATAAAATGTGAATATACCACAAAAGCTAACAAGTCAATCATAAAATTTAAGCAATTATACAAAATTGCCAACTATCCAAGAAATTGACTTTTTGCCAAAATGAAAACTAGAAAATCAATGTTTTTATGACCTAGCCATTATTTTCTTTCCTATATCCTTTACCCAAAATGACCATCTTCAAATATGCAAAGACCCTTCTAATCTTTCCACTAAGTTCAAATTGGGAAAACTACCTGCACAAAAAGTAAGATGTTGTAGGAAGAATTACTATACTGTATGAGTGAGCATAGAATGTGACAACTTGGCTCCTAATCCAGTTCTACTGCTTATTCTCTGTGTGGCCTGGAGAAAGTCATTTAACACATTTGGGTGTATTTTTATTATCTCTAAAAATGGGATGATAACAGTACTCAACATGTAGATTTGGGAAGATTAAATGTCAATACATGTGGTCAGTGGGTGCCCAGTTTCCTTCTTCACTCAGATTCCTTCCTGCCATCTGTAAAACTTCTGCTCATTCTGCTTGATTTGCTCAGATTAGATATCACCTTAATGTTAAACTTAATCTGATCCATACTGGTTCATATATTTCTCTGTGAATGTAAACCACATTGCTTGGCACTTTGGGGCATGTATACATTTCTATTCCTCTACTGGTGATTGGACACTTCAGCAACAGCAGCTCAATTCTTGTCCTAACACCTGGAATTTAAATATTTGTTCTGTAGATGAAAAATTTGGAGAATCAAGAAATTAAATAGCCTGGCAGTCAATGCAGGTATATTTTTTTAGAGGAGTGATTTGTATTTTAGTGTTACAATTTTCATTTCCTGCTTTAAGCACTTTGCTTCTCATTGCATCTTTTTTTTTTTTTTTTTTTTTTTTTGTGGTACTGGGGATTGAACTCACATTCTACCTCCGAGCTACACCCCCAGCCCTATTTTTTATTCTTTATTTTGAAACCGAGTCTCACTAAGTTGCGGAGTGCCTCACTAGGTAGCTGAGGCTGGCCGCGAACCCGGATCCTCCGGTCTCAGCCTCCCAAATGCTGGGATTACAAGCGTGCGCCACCACGCCCGGCTTCATTGCATCTTTTAACAAATCAATGATATGGAGAAACTGAGGGTTAAGTAACATACTCAGGTATACAGCTACTGAGTGGTAAAGATAACATTTAAAGCCAGGAAGTCTGATCACAGATACTGATTTTTTTCACTATATTAATGATAAATATAAAAGTCATTCAAAAACACATAGTATACTTATATACAATCACAAGGGCATTTCCACATATGCAAAACTTTGTGAATTACTGCCCTTTTTGTGTTTTTATTTACCCCTAGCACTATTTCCATAAGAACAGACTTGCTTTAAGCTCTTCTATATTATTAGAGGGAATACAAAGTAGTACAGTTTCTATTGATATCAGTGTGGATATTCCTCAGAAAATTAGGGTTGGATCCACCATAAGATTCAGCTATACCACTCCTGAGTATCTTTCCAAAAGGAATAAAATCAGATAACTACAGTAATATATGCATACTCATGTTCATAGTAGCACAATTCACAATAGCCAAATTATTGAACCAACCTACATGTCCAACAACAGATGAATGGATTGCAAAATTATGGTATACACACCCAATGGAATTCTACTCAGCAATAAAGAAGAACAAAATTATGTCATTTGCATGAAAATGTAAGGACCTGGAGAATATTATATTAAGTGAGATTAGCCAGTCACAGAAAGTGAAGGATCATGTTTTCTCTTGTATGCAGAAGCTAGGGAATAATTGGGATACCAGAGCAACTTCAGATAATGGAGGAGAAACTCCAATGGAGCCAGGGAGGTGGTCTAGGAGGTGGGGGGGAGAAGAGGGAGGATCAATTAACAAATTATTCCCATTGGCATTATGTATGTATGTGAGAATATCAATGTCAGTCTCAATATCTCAATATCCTGTATTGGGAAAGGGGAGGGGATAAGGGAGCCAAAGAAAAGCCACCAAGTGTTATGTGCATGTTTGCCACCATCACTATAAACTGTAGTATGATTTGAAACTATAATGCACCAATAAAAGTACAAAAAGAATAGCATAGCATAAAGGTTAATTACATTTTACTAATTAGTAGTGATTGATTGCTTTTTACATCAAATTTACTTTTGTGTGTAGATACTTTTTCCGGTAGGTTGTAAGATTCCTGATGTTAAGATCCATGCTTTTGCAAAAAATGATGAGTTCTTTCTCTGCATTACTTTCTTATCCCTGCACTACTAGCTCGCTTAATCATTCACTTCTTTATTTAATAACACTGAATAAAAGATTGATTAGGTCCTAAATTGTGATCTAAACATTGTATAAATTCTCTAAAATCATTGCCCAAAGTCCATTTTGTTCTTGAAAAAAAAATGTACATTGTAGTTAAAAGTAAATGTTTATATCCAAAGAAACTTAATGTAAATGTATTGTATGAAAACCGTATTGTGATCATGAATTGCTGACCTTCTTATAGAATCCAACCTAGATCTTGCACCTAGTAACCAGTGAGCTGATAGTTTTAGTTTTAGTTTTGTTTTGATTTATGTACATTTTATACTTATCAATTTTTTTAAAAACAAGATACTTCATAATACTCTAGATTTCTGTTTTTTTCTTTGAAGAATTAGATCTGGCCACACTGGGCCTACCTTTCTGTAGGATAACCATTCATTCCTCCTGAGCACTGACAGCCCCTTAGACCACAAGTATGATCTTATTTCCCTCAGCGCCCCCACCCATTGTGTTCAATCTGGCCCAGTTCACTTTTTACATAACCTGCCCCATTCACATACACATTTAATTTCGTACCCCTAATCCAAACTGATTTTGCTTCATATAAACACTTCTAAACATCATTCACAACTTATCATTTATAATTATTGACCATAACTCTACCATTATTCAAAACTCTTTGTTATTCATATCTTAAACTTTAAAACAAGTGGCCTAGAAGATGCTAAAAAGAGTTAAGCTGTTTTGACAAGCCTTGCAATATCTTTGAATTTTCACACCCGGGTCAGAGTTCTTAATGAAAGTGACTAGTCATCCTTGACATGCTAAGAACCACGGAGGAATGCAAAGAAAAAATTACATGGCCTTCACTTTGACAGCATCGATGTATCTTGAGGTTATAACGTTATAACTCCAATTTCTACTTTCAAGTGCAACAAAGAAAATGGAACCATGCATAAAAACTTCTAGGACAAAACCAAAAATAGTTCTTTTGATCAAATAAAATTTAGAAAAGAGATATGGCTATTAAAGAAGATGTAAATCTTGGATAATAATTTGTTACTAAAAGATATTTTTAGTACACTGAGTTAAAGTCACATTTTCATTAGTATTTTAAACATAATTTATATATACATATATATATATATATATATATATATATATATAGAGAGAGAGAGAGAGAGAGAGACATAAGTATATATTATTCAATAGCCCCTAGAGGAAAGGGTAGATATAAAATTATCTTTGTATATCACATACTATTTATTTATGAATTTATTTAATTATAAATATTGAATATATACTATGTATACTACAATAGGGGTATTATCCTCAAGTAGTTCACAGTCAAATAAAAGAAGCGTGCATGTCAACAAAAAAATGTGCTGATGGTCAACAAATGTTATTATAGGAAAATCATATTAGTAGTTTGCATTTGATTTAGATCTAGGTGCACAGAAGAGAATCTGTTATAGTTAAATTAAGCAGTGAGAGGTTCATGATGGTCCAATAGGATACTTTGGAAAGTTGAAGCACATATTCTACCATGAACTTTTAAAAATAATTCTCAGAGATATAGCACAAAGCCAAGCTGCAAAGGGAGCCAGGACCTTACCTGGTGAATAGGGATGGTGTTACCATGGCTACCAGCTTGTCCTACCATGCCACAATGGCTAAGTGGCACTTGACAGAACTGGGGAAGTATCTGAATAGGACAGGCAAGAAAAAGGGATGAGAAATACAGCTCAAGAAGTGGTGTTCAATTTTAAGCACATCCGGAGAGAATGTTAATGTTTTTTTAAGTATTTTTATTGGTGCATTTTAACTATACATTATAGTGAGATTCAAAGTTATGCAGTCATACACGCACAGAGCACTTGGTGTATTTCTCTTCATATCTCATCCTGATCCCCCCTCCTCCCTCCCTGTACATATTAGTGAGATTGGTAGTGATACCTTCATATATGGACATAGCCTTATTTCCTTCAATTCTCCTTTTCCCCCTGCCCACTTCCCTCCCCCAAGCCCCTTCCACTATTCTACTGGTCTATCTCCTCATTTATCTGAAGTTCCTTTTTTTCTTTCCTATTTCCTCTCTGGCTTCCGCATATGAAATGAAACATAAGACCCTTGGCTTTTCTGAGACTGGCTGATCTCACTTAGCATACCAGTCTCTAGTTCCGAGAGAATGTTCAGTTTTGAAGTAGATTTACAGAGGCATTGTTCAGTTCTGATTGTGTTGAATTTGAGGAACCTGTGAGGCATTTGTTGTAGATGAAATGTTTATGTGTCTTCAAAGTTTATATGTTGAAACTTCACCGCCCAGTGTGGTAGTATTAGGAGACAGGACCTATAGGAGGCAATTAGATGAGATAATAAGGATGAGGCCCTCATGAAATGGATTAATGTCCTTATAAGATTCAGGAGAGCAAACTAGATTCCTCTTTCTGTCACATGAAGATACAAAAGAAAATCAGCAGTTTGCAACCCAGCAGAGGACCTTCACCAGAGCTTGACTCTGCTGGCCCCCTCATCTCAGACTTCCAGACTCCAGAATATAAGTAATTTCTGTTTAAAGACACCCAGTCTAGGGCATACTTTATCATACCAGCCCAAACTGCCAAGACAGCACCTGGTAGGAATGTCACCAAGGCAATTGAATATTTAGCTTTGGAATTGAGGAAAGTTAGATTTCAGGATATAAATTTGGGAACTGTGATATTAATGGTGGCAGCAGAAATTATGGAGCTAGTTAAATTGGCTCTAAGAGAAAGGAAAACAGAGAGGAGGCAAGATCTGGGCAGTACCATGTTTATGATGCAGGCAGTCATGGAAAACTCTAGTAAAGGTGACTGAGAAGTGAATTCTAGGATATAATATGAGACTTAACAAGACTTAGGATGAATAATTTTTAAAGAATATTACAAAATAAGACAAAACATTTTTAAGTACTACGTAGAAGTTGTGTAAAACATGAATGAAAACAGTTGTTTTTCACTGTTGGCAAGTCACAAGTGTTTTGACATAAGTTGTCTCTTGGGAGTGATAATAGCAGAATATTGATTGTAATTCACTGAGAAGTGAGTGATAGACAATGAATCAAAATCAGGATGCAAAAATATACTCTTCTTTCTTATATACTTTTATTGGTGCATTATAGTCTCACATTACAATTTAAATCATGTTGATAGTGACACATATGCACACAGCACTTGATGGGCTTTCCCCTGGCTCCCTCCCTAGGGGTACTGAAATTGACATTTAGTATTCTCACATAAGTACATAAAGCCAATGGTGGCAATTCCTTCATTGATCCTCACTCTCCCCCCTCCCCTTCCCCTAGAACACCTCCTTGGCTCCACTGAAGTTCTCCTCCATTATCTGAAGTCCTTCTGTCGTGGGTAAATGCAGTCCCACTCGTGAGTTCTTGGCCTCCGTGATAAAAAAAAAATTTTAACATGAGCCAGTCAGGAACAACAGGCAGGTCTTTATTCAGGAACTCAGGGAGAACGGGGAAAAAAGGGGAAATCCCGGAGCACCAGGACAGGTCGAAGGGCAGGTCGCAAAAGGAACAAAGGAAAGGGGCGTAGAGGGGAAAAAATAAAGGAGAGGGCGGGGTCCTTCCCTCCCCAGTCCCTCTTTCTCAGGTTTCAGGTGGGCGATAGGTGGGCTTCTCAGGTGGGGGCAGGGCTTTTCCGGAGATTGGGGTGTGGAAACTAAGAAACTTCCAAGGGGTGGAGTTGGCTTAAAACTCTCCAGATAGCCGGGCGTGGTGGCGCACGCTTGTAATCCCAGCATTCGGGAGGCTGAGACCGGAGGATCCGGGTTCGCGGCCAGCCTCAGCTACCTAGTGAGGCACTCCGCAACTTAGTGAGACTTGGTTTCAAAATAAAGAATAAAAAATGGGGCTGGGGGTATAGCTCGGAGGTAGAATGCCCCTGAGTTCAATCCCTAGTACCGCCAAAAAAAAAAAAA